>NNCF01128683.1:1045312-1108907 GCA_002313205.1 Laupala kohalensis
TATATATAGTGTGATGGACCTTTTCCCTTCAGGATACACATACACATTTAGGAGTAAAGGATGTACCTCATTTAAATAAATTCCATTTATGTTCCAACAAGACATTACATAAAATTTGCAAAATCGATAATACATTTATTCTACGCTTTATTCTATGAGTCCTACAATTTAACGCGCTCACCATTCAGTAGAAAGTATTAACAGACTCTTCATGAAATTACAAAATGTTCGAGCGCAAACATCCTACTCTAGTTACTTTCTCTGAAGATCTCTGGTATCGACGGACGACATTACGATGCCTCTTTACTGGCACCGCGCGTCAAGTGCTAGACAACCGTCTCGTAGCCGATCGATGAGATGACCCTCGCTTCGTAGAAGTACTGCGGCTACTATGCTACGCCACTGCTGCTATGTGACTCCTGCTCTGCAACTCCACCACGCCACTCTACCATGCAACTTCCGCTTGTCTTCAAATTCATATCAGCTGCTCGTCTCGGTCGGTCGGTGGCTGTGGTGGCTTCGGCGACCGGCAGCGGCGGCGCTACGCCACGATAGGTTGGCTCCATTGATGCGAGGCTCGAAAGTCCAGATCGCGACGTTCGCTGTTGCCGGCTTCTTCCACCACGTGTTAGATTCAACATTCCGTCGAAAGGGGGGAACATTAGGTCATTTCCTCGAATTATTCTGACAATTAATGTCCTCAGAATGTCAGTGAGGGGGAAAATTGGTGTCAATAATGAGGAAGTCTGTCTCACTTGTGTACATTTCCCCTAAAAGTTCTCCGTATTGTTCCGAGCTCGAAGTTTTGCACACTTAGCCTCCAAAATAAGATGAAACTAACTGCATCTGTGAAAATCCAATACACCTCATTTTTTACGCTTTTAATGCAGAATTTTGTACTTCTTTGTGAAATTTGCACACATTGATTAAATTAGAGGACAATTGCTATGTAAATCTTATTAAAACATTTTTCTTCCGCTTATTATTCCTAAATGCAATATTTTAAGAGTTTAAGGGTGTTTCTGAGCATGCGCTTTCACTTCCACTGCGATTCGTACTCAAATATTTTAAACGATCTCAAAAATTATTTTAGACTTATTGTGTTTTTGTACAAAAAATAATAAGTAAGACATGAATTGTAACTTTACAACAAAATTGCTCGTGGAAAGCCCGGTGACTCGATAGCATGTAATAATTGCGTTGCAGTGTCTCAAAACAACGCACTTGAAAATGTTTTTTCATTGACCTCATCAATCCAAGACTTAATTTTTTCATGAAGTGTAGAAGTTTTATACAAATATTCTGATGCAAAAGTGACTTAATATTTTTGTGTTTTGTGCGAATTTATTTAAAATTGTATGGACATATCATTGAGGTGCACTCATATACTTTGCAACTGAAGGGAAAAAGAGAAAAAATGTTGCTTTACTAATGTCCCAGTTCATATATCTGTGACTATTGAAAAGCAAACCCTCATTCTTCTATCACCCTCCTACTACTCCTAGTATCACAAACTCTTACTTCTACTAACAAATCCTAATAAAACCTCCACGTGGGCGAAGGTGTTTGTAAACCCAGCTAACCTGCCCCCCTGCTATGTAAATAAGCTTCAATTGCACGCTACATTTCCCATTTATAAATACTACAATAAAAAATAGCACACTACACTTCCCATTTGCAAATACTTCAATTTAAAGAAAACTGAAGGAGGTCTAATACATGAACAAGGTGATGGAGCACAATGGAGTAATAGAGTTGTCGTTGTGGTTCTTGCAGGGAGTTGTTGGTGGCGCGAGGGCCGCCGCCATGGGGCCGCTGGCGTCGCTGTTGGTGGTGCTGGCTGCGCTGGCGATGGGGGGCCCCGCGTGCCGCATCTCCGAGTTCCCGTGCCGCAACGCGCGATGCGTGCGCCTCGACAGATACTGCGACGGCATCGACGACTGCGGAGACAAGTCGGATGAACCTCGCTTCTGCACCGGTAAGTACACACATTCAGACGCTCCTTGTTCTTAACTGAAGAAAGAATTCTAATACTAACAAATAGCGAATCGTGCATGAAAACATTATGGTTGACAGAAGAAAGGACAAATATTCAATTCAATAGGGAATTTTCTTAACAATATTTACATTTTAAATTACATGTGGCGACCTTTGCCTTTAATGCTGTGGGCTGTGCGTTAAATGCCCTGGTATTCAGTCTCAATTAATTGTTCAGTTGCGTCTACATTTTTCATAGAAAGGTTGATATTTTTATTTTCTGCTGCCGTAATATTAAATTTATATATGCATGGATAGAAAATTAATAATTATTATATTATAAACTTTTTGCATACTGTAATAGTTTCTTAAATCTTAAATAGGTGCAACTGACTAATTCATTGAGCACCGTTGGGAACCACGGAAAACCAACGGTCAGGACACAAAAACTGTTCATGGAAAAGATATTTACAAAAGTATTTAAAAAATACAAGAGTCTATAAGAATTATTACAAAATTAGTACTTACAAATAGTCTATAAGAAAAAGTATTTACAAAATAGTATTTCTCCCTTTTTTCCTTTACGTAGCTTAGATACTGCCCCAAAGATTCCACTGCAGACATTCTGTTGTCACGCATTATATTAATTGCCAAGTTAATATTTCTGTTTTCGTTTATAAAGCACCCGATTTGCAAAATTTTTCGATATTTTTTTCTGTTTGTGTACAATGTAACAGGATGCGCATCCAATCTTCTTCTTGCTCAATACATATTGGACAAATCGAATCTAGATTATTTCTTAATTTTCCTAGTTTCCATCCCCCTAGTCGATACTACCCGTAACCCTATCGCGTCCTCGATTTCAGTGAGTTTATATATGGTTTGCGTCCCCAATGACCTGCTACAACTGTTTGAACTATGAGTGAGAGTGAGTGAGTGAGTGAGTGAGAACTATGAGAGGATAAATATACTGGATTTATCTTATAGAGCCTTTGCTCATGACCGTCCAGCAATGTGTCCTAAACTTCTTCGAGGAGAACAACTCGATGAACATAACAGGAAAGATTACTTAAAGTGTTGGCATAAAAGTAAATAATTAAACCCGATATTTTCCTCCCTTTTTTGCTGACAGAAATATTTGTTGTAAAATGTGATAAAGTTACAAGCATTAAAAAAGGAACACAGAAAGGCATTGTAGAGAATAAAAATAAGCAGTGATTAACATAAAAACAAACAGACCTTTCATTCCGTAGCAAGCACAATTTGAGGAATTCTAAAAGAATGAAGGCTTTCACGGCCCGAGTCTGTAATGGTAACAGATGTGGAAAGTTACTCTGTTGGACCACGGCTCTTTAGCCCGGAAGACATTACCATTATTGAGGAATACTCTTCAAACTGTTATCAGATGAATGTTAATTGCAAAACTAAGGACGCGATATAAATACTACAAGTTACGTAAAACAAACACAAACAAGAATGTTTTACACGTTTGCATATACAAATTAAAATTTTAATGGGAAATTATTATCTTTAAAGATAATAATTTTATATAAAGAATAAAATTATTCTTACGTTTGCAAGAATTCTAATTTACGGGTAACCATATGTCATCTAAGAGAAACGGAATACAGGTAAACGTAACCACAAAATGATATAAAACTATTCTCGTTTGAAAGTTCGAACAATAATACTATTGAGGAAATAAGGGTTGTTACGCTGTTGTTGAGGAATAAAGGCATTCACATGCTCACATTGGAAGTTACACAAACACTTTTTAAGTAGCCTAACTATAAATAATAATAATAATGTTTTTTTAGCAATTCTTTATTCTCTCTTTCTTCTAATACTGAACTAACATACAGATTATATCTGCCACTATATTCACCACTGACGAAATTACTCGCTGACATGTGTATACTATAGAAAACATAAATTTATCAAATTCCTTGTTTTTTTTCTTTCTTTCTTTTCTTTTTTTCGTTTTCTCTCTCGATGCTATATATACATGCAACTTTAAAAAAAAATTAGACTGAGATGTTTCACACGTGGACAGTCATGTTTTATCATTCATCCTCAACATAGTACATAATACAAAAAAGAAAAGTGCTACATTGTTAGCGTGAACTCCATTGCAGCGTGGGAATGATGCGTTGGCGAAAGGCTCTCAACGAGGTGTGAATAGGCAGCCCACGAAAATGGTCCTTGAGGTGTCCCCTTCCGAATGTCTGTCGGAGGGAAAGCGGTGGTTGTTGAGGGTAGCAAACAGATCGCATGTACTACTGAGACTGGATGCAGCTTACATGCCACGAACGTTATGAATCATATTCTTAGGATTCTTAAACATTTGTATTTCCTCTATTCTTGTATGACAGTAACTGCATTGTTATGGTCGGTAAATAAATACAAATGTTCAATGTGCTTGGTTAAGAACCAACCAGAGTAAGAACCAACTTGTTCAATAATTCAAGAACATATAGGAAACATTATATGCGTACGTTCTGACATAAATAACAGGGAAAATGTTTTAGAGAAAAAAGTAAAATCGTCTCATTAGCATGATATCATAGCACCATGGGTGAGATTTCAAGGAGTCATGGCAGACCGCTGCTCAAAATAGCTAATATCATTAAAAATAAAATAATCATTAATAATTCATAAACTGCTATCAGTTTTATTACCTAGTTATATTAATAAAATCACTTACTTAGTGGTGTTTAGAAAATGATAATTTACAAATAATTTAATTTAAAATCGTAGTGAAATGCAGAGTTTAGGTCGATGAATCACACAATATCATTTTAATGGAAATAATTTATTCAACGTGAATTTAATGATGCTTTTTTATACTAGAGGATATCGTTCAATTAATATTTACAAACATTGTGTTACTATATTCATTTCCGTTCCCAAATTTCTTCNTCTGAAATATATATCATTGTGTTACTATATTCATTTCCGTTCCCAAATTTCTTCCTGCCCTTTCTTATTCCTTTATGAGTATCATTAAGTAGGAAATATAAGAAAAGAGTTCGAGATATTTCTCACATTTTTCATACGTGACTCTCAAGTTTCAAAAATCAAACGTTTTTTTCACGCAAACACATTTACATGGCTACACGCAAGGAAAGCAGCAGAGTATGCCCTCACGCATGCGGAGATCGGTGAAGCGAAACGAACACGTAAGGAACTCGGAGCTGCACCGTGCAAAACTTCCGTCCCCAATTTCCTCGCTCTGATGAAAACGCACGAAATTTCCAGAACGCAAGCAAGCGTCGGAAGAGGCTCTTGAGGAGTACTTCTTCCCATCACTTGTCTCCTTCCATGTTTCCTTACCTTTTATCACTGCTCATTATCCCTCTTAATTCTTTATCTTTCTCCCTTCTTTCTCTCTGCCCTTCCCCATTTCCCACCACTTCTCTCCTTCTCTACTCGCTCTCTCCTGCTCCTCACTAATTTCCCTCTCCGCTCCCTCCACAGTCCTCTTTTTCTTCTAGACACTTGTGAAAGAAGCACCCTCTTCCGGGGACTGTGATCAGATCTCGTACTTTTCGATGCGATTGTGGAGAAGGTGGACGGAGGTGAGCGGGGGCATCGAACTGCGTCTCAAGAGACACCTTCACTGCGCACCACCTCCTTCAACTCTCCTCGCTGGTCCCATTCAATCTTACATCACCAAGAATCCTGTAGATATCTCAAATAAAACGATTTTCGCTTAAGAGTTTGCAGAATTTGCAATCGTACTTCTATTTTGGTGATCGGTTATTCTGGATACCGAAATGAAACTTTCGTGATCTAGTAAGGAGTACAATTTTAATGTTTCATTAATGACGTTCTTTTAATTTTCTCTACCCTGTTTGAAAAACCTTACAAACCTTACACAAATTGCAATATATCGATTAACGAGATGTATCCATTTTAACACTGTTTGAGATCCCATATTGTGAGGGTTTGTACGCTGTATTTTATATTATGGTTGGATATGAATACTATGTGTTTGTTGTCCTTAGTTAATCATTGGTGCTCAATGACATCACAATTGTGTGTCAAGAGTCCTCATTCATTTTGTTATTTGTGGCATTTTGTTATTTGTAGTTAAAAAGCGACAGCGTAAGATAAAGAATTCTTGAAATTACGTAAATTTTGTCCTTAAGATTATAAAGTATCGTGACGTGATAGACATATATAAATGTTATTTTTGAATTCATTACAGCAAGTTTGTTCTAAATCCAAACACCAGATGAAAAATTAAATTTTTTAGGCATGTGTTATAAACCAAAAAGAAAATCATTCGTTTGCCATACCGTGTTCATGAGCAACAATGCTAATAGTAGAGGGAAATTGTCATTTAGTGATCGGTAAGTAGGATTTTTTGATTTTTTCATTACATATGTTAAGATGAAGATAAAACAAAACTTTTTGCAAAATCGGACTCCGCGAGAAAATTGCATAAATACGCATTTTTTGATGCATTTTTTGTGCATCGCTTCACTATTTTTTTAATATTTCCTTTTCTAATGGTTGTAGAAAAATTAAAAAAATATAAAATACTCGTGAATGAAATCCTACTCACCGATTACATCATAACTTGACTTTTTTAATGTTTGATTTCCATCTACTATAAAATGAGAAAAGAATTCTCAGTATACAGAAAGGCGAGTGTGTGCTGAATAATTTGAAAAATAGAAAGGGAAACTTCAGATAACGTTTTTCTTGTTCAATTTATTAAAAAAAGCTTAATTTTAAGTGAACAACATTACGAGTCAGAGAAGCGTGTCTTTAAGTGGTGATTAGTTTCGTCAGTTGACTATGATCGCGTGAGGCAGGAGAATAATAGTACTCGTTGCCGCATCTGTCTTTCTCGTGTGGATGTGTCTGTGTAACACAGTCAACCTGTGTGCGTGGGGAAAGTGATGGGGAGAGTAAAGAGTTACCATTAATGGCATCAACTTGACCAAGGGCTGACAAAAGACGGAAGTATGATCCACGTGGACAATGCAGATGGAGAATGGAGATATGTAGAGCTATTTTATTCATTAATTCAGTAGCTATTAAAAGCTTTTAATGGCACATATATTCAAGTCCAATATTTTATATAAAATTAAAATGAAAGACATATACCGTAAATATTGAAAAAAAGCTATAAGCTTTCATATCACATGTCAAATTCCAATATATTTTCAAGCAGAATATTACACGAATCACTATTTAAGAAATCAACATTATGAGGAAATCAACATAATACGAAATCAATATTATGAGGAACGTGGTCTACGTACAAGAACCCTCTTTCCTGGAATAATTGTTTTCTCATTTCTTAAAGATGAACACAATATTTAAATTTGTTTTAGTGAATTATGCTTATATTTTGGTAGAATAATCTTAGAATTAACATGCTAATTTTTTGGTTACATTCAACTGACTATGTTGTAGGGAGTGCTTTGAAATCTTCTGCAAAATATAAGTATTTCTTATTTATCTTTTTACTAGGAATTTAAAATTCTGGAATTTGCGTCGTTAGAAATACTTTTTGATCACTGTTTGAGACCATCTTTGGTTTAGATTGTTTGTTAAGACTCACTAGATTGTTTCCAAGTTCGTTTATGGTTCATTGTATCACACAAGGATTAAAAAGGAGAAAAAAATCTTAGACAAAAGTCAACATATATTATAAATTGAAGAATAGATTTCTAAATAATGCATATAAAACTTAAACGAGGCATCAAATCTGAGACCGATTTTTGAAGCACTACTACTGCATTTAGAAAGAGGAACATTTACAGATGTAAAGCCGTGGACTGTATAATTAGTTTGGTAGTGCATACCATGTTGCTTGATGAAATGTCCATTACCTGTTCGTCGATGTGAGCTAGGGCTTAGGGTCACGCGTCCTGGCCTTCAGAGGATGGCTGCGCAGAGAGCTCCACCCCCAATCCACTGCCGTGCCGCAGGCTTTTATGTTGGCTTTGTGCTCAGCCATGCCACTTCTCTCGCGGACTTCGCATCACTGTTACTCCTCTGCTAACCCTATTGGAGAAATGAAACCATCAACTATGATGTCATCGAGAACATTTGGACATTTTGTGGATTATGGGAAGGAGGAAAAGAAAGTGGTATGACGGGATTTTGTAGAAAGGAAAGGTCAGATTGAAAACACTAATGGCCGTTTGATTACTTACATAATTTATTTTTGTTGCAAATCTTTTCATCACTGAAGCAAATCTTTCTTAACTTAGTTTAATCAATTATTTATTAATTTCCCATTGTTGTTCTATAAATGAAATAATCCAAATCGTCAATCATGTGACGCTAAGAATCTCATATTTGTTCTATTTGTGTACACTGTTACTTGTTATTTCATTTTTTACCGCTGTTACAAGTAGAATAAACGTATGATAAAAATAACAAGATGGGCACATGAGAATATTATTATCTTCGTAGTTTTTTGGGCATTTATTTTAATAGATAAACTTTGAACATATAAACAATTCTTTTTGTTAATAATCTCTTAACTACTAAATAATTGCGTACAAAATTAATCCATTAAATTCGTGTAGTGAATAATATATGATTATTCACCTCACTGTTGTAAGAAAATTTAATTTATTGAAATTAAAAAAGAGAAACAGGTAATATTTTACCATTTTGGGTTGTCCCGGAGGCGGAAATGTATCTATGTTCCGAATATAAAAGCTACCAGAAACGTTTTTCTTTTTCATATAAAAAAGTAGTGCACTTATATTTTATTAAATGATAAAAGGCTTTTATAAAGATGTTCATAATTAATTAACACACCAGAAAGTGTTTATTTAACATTTATCCATACTCTAACCAAATACAGCATACCAACGTAATTAATAATTACAAGCCATTTACAGCATATCTAAATGAATTTCTTAAATAAAATGTTTTCGATATTGTTTTCAGAATCAAGATTTTCCAGGACCCCTTTTCATTCTATGAAAATTTTGATTTTGACCGTTGTTTATGCCATAATGTTTCGAAACAAATGAGGTCTCGTCTTTTCAAAATTGTGTTTGTATATGTATCTATAGTCTTGACAATGACTTAATAAAAGTCGAAACGTTGGCGATCTGTTAAATGATGTTTTTATTGTAACCTAAAATCAAGATGTCATAGTCATATTCCAACACGTGGTCAAGAATTTCTATAAATTTTCAAAATTTATTAAGAAAGTGTGTGTTTCATTCACTTCATCGTTTAAATTCAATATAATAATCAGCATGAAACAATTCACAACATTAATTACTTTAAAAGTGTTCTCATTCGCGCTCTCTTCTTTATTTCCCCACATTAATGAGAAATTATGTATTTGGAAGACAGCAAACAGTACGTAAAGCAAGGGTCTCATTGCTTTGTGGTTACGAGAGTCTATTCCCAAACATTATTTACGAACTGCGTTACAAGTTCAAGATATTTCATATGGTTGAGAAGAAATAAGTTATATTACTTATTAGCTTAGCTCCACTGTTCCCTGGAATTGATTCCGTTGTGATCTAAAATGAAAAAATATTGTAATTTGGATGGGATTCTATGTCAATAATTCCCTGAAAACTCAGAATGATAACAATTCAATCATCATCGACACAAAAGGTGAGCCCAATAGTCTATTATATTTCTCGTAACAGCAGAAGTTTCAATTTTTATTTTCATTTATTTATTTTTGTAGCGTCTACATCTTTCGACATTACACGACATTCACAATACATTGTTTCATTACCCAACATTCACAGTACAATTTTTTTACATCATACAACTAATCCATCTTCTCTTTACTTTTTTTATGTCTTATTTTCTATTTTCCGTTGTTCTTGTTTATCCTCCCACTCTATGTCGCATTACAGGCATCTCGCAATAGACATATTTGCGTTAAATAGTCCACATGTTTTTGAAACAGCTCAGTGTGCTGGTGCATCGCAGTGTTGATCCTCTGGTGTGATGGGATTTTAGTGAACATGTGATTTGTGGAAACATCTTAATTATTTATCGCCTTCTATTTTATTTTTATCGTTTGAGTGCACATCTTTCTATATTCCATTGTTCATATTTAAAGTCAATTGCCTGATATTTTATTCAAAACAAAATGTAAGTATTATTAGCGAATTGCGCGTTTAATTACCCAAACAAGGCACGCAAAAGCGACCAAAACCTTGCAGCAATATGAAATTAAGCGTGGATGGTATCATCCCCTCATTCTTTGAGGGTGACAAACCATAGTTTAGAAATAAATTAAATGAACTTCATTTTGTTGTTTTATATTATTACATTATAGTGTAGTGTAAATACGAATTAAAATAGTTATGAATTAAAATAAATTTACTGTAAGTAATGAAGTGAAAATCATGCAACAAAAGTGTACATATTTTTTATCTTATATGAAATTAATTTTGAATTTAATTTTAATATTGATTTTATACATAATTGCAATATAATAATTCAATATATATTATCTGGTGCTTTGTTTATGATACTACTAAAGTATCTCTTTCATTGCGTGTTTTATATTCATAATAATATAAAACTAACACTTAGCAGGTAACAGTTCACATCTAACATATAAATACGAACTGTTTTACTATATAAACTAAATATTACAGCAATTAAAATATAAAATATCTCACAAAATTATGAAACACAATCTAACTGCACATAGTGACTTGGTATATTAAAAGACAATTAGTTCTTTCTGTGATATGTTTAATAACCAGGGTAAATTTGAACATTATAGTAAAAGATCATTGGTCGGAGTTTTTTGGGTACGTCATTATCTTCAGATGAATTCTACCAGCTAGAAAATTTTGCTCAGCTCATGGAAGTTCTTTTTAAAGGGTCCTTCGAGAGGTTGTTTTCGATTTTGTGACATTAGTTAATCGTTTTGCCCAATTTCATTTATTCTACTGACTCAAAGTAAGAGTACACTAATTCACTTGTATGTTTTTTAAACAAGCATCTTGATACACTTTAATATTTTGGGAATTTATTCCAACACTTATTTTCAACCGTCACAAAATTGGTCCACATATGGTATCTCCTTGCAACGTATTTATTGATTTCAGATTGTCTCAGCTAATTATGCATTACCCACTTATTTTATGTATGACTGAAAATTGTTTCGATAAATAATTTTTGTGTATAGCATACTTAAGGGGTATAAATACATGAACGGATACTATTAACACACAAATGTTATAAGTATGTTATAAATACCCTTTTCATTACAAATCAAAACTGAAGAAAAAAGAGAATTTTAGATGATTTTTATTCGTAAAAATTCATTTGCAGATTTGCATGTGCCAATGCAGAAAAATTAAACATCTCACTGGGTTGAACTCTCATACAAGCACTGTTTCGGCACACTTAATTCAACCCGGTTGGCAATTACGCTTGCCCTAAGTGAGGGTACATGCTCCTAAGCACCTGTCAGCGAGGCTACGTTTGGCACCCTCTCACCCCCAAAAGTGCAGGCTACGGTGGCATGCCTTTGTTCCGAGAGACACCTTTCACCAGGCAGCGAGCTATTCCTGCAGCTTCTTTTTACCCAAATTTGCACTCATTAGCATTGAGCTTCCTTAGCCCACCGTAAGATAGTGTCAGTAGACGGGCATCCCTTCACTTTTCAGCACCCCACCTGATCTGTTTCACACTAGCGTGAGTCTCAATCGTCCACCACTCGTCCACTCAGACGGACATACATGTTCGCTCGAGCAGCCACCCGACTTCAAAGTCGGTCTTTCCTTTCTAAGTCTGATTACTTAGTTATTTATTTAATTTTCTATTCATTTTATTATAGAGCGAGTAACGTCAAGTCGTATTGTTAAATTACATTTAAGAGCACCTTCACAAGTTGCCGCACGCGACCGGGATCTGCTCCCATTCTGTATTNACACTTCAATCCGCGCCCGCCAACTTAGCGTGTGCATCATTGTACTCCCATGCGAGTGCGTGTCCCGGCACTTCAAGACACGAGCTACAGACCGAAGACAACGCCAGCTGGACTCCTAAGATTGAGTATTACCATTTAAGTTCTTAACGTACTGTGTTTGGTGACAATCCACGTATTGAATATGTGTGGGTGTTCATGACTTGAACCAAGAACTGCTCCGCAATAAATGGTTACATGTGTTCCTTTTGTTATCAGTAATGTCAATGGTTCTCTAAATGGTCTCGTCAGTGTAATCTAGAGCAGAACACTTTTCTTTCTTATTGAGAGACAAATCCCTCTGATTGTATCAAATTCAGAAGGAAAATAGAATATAAAACATTACGGAGTGGCATGATCTTGAACACTTGATTAAATGCACCCGTAATAAAGAACCTTTCATTCTAATAATACGTCATTTGGTTTTGGGATATTTCTTTCACTGTATCAAACAGTACTTTTATGTAATAATGAAATACGTAATGTTGTGTTGATCAAAATGCACCATTAATATAAGGATTTTCGTTCTAATCATAAGTCTTGTTGACTCTTGGATATTTATTTCANGGCTCCAGCGAGCGGTCTGGGCCAACAAGAGACGACATTTAATACGGTTGGATGGAGAGGAGGAGGCGGGGTCAGTCTCCACAGTGAAACGCCATTCGTGGGTAGTACGTGTTTAATACTCACTGATTACGAGGTTCGAGGGCAGGCGGTATCGGCGGCGTTGTGAGTAATTCTAGAGCGGACGCTCATGATGTAGCCGGCTGGTGGTCGTGGCAGCGATCCTCTGCGGGCGGCCGGTCCGGGCCACAGAGCAGCGTACGGTGACGTCGTGACAGCAAAATGATACGGCCAAGTGAGAGGGCCAAAATGAGAGTGAGCGTGTCTTCCTACGAGACTTTTATATTCAATCTAGTCCGCGTCACGGTGCCCTACTAAACTCGATACCACCTGCCAACGTATCTGACCTCAATCCGAAAGTGCATATGTGAGCTTCACAACAATTCTATGTAATACTAAAATACACAAGTAGTCTGTGAACTGATGGATAATGGTGTGCCAATTGTGTAATTATCTAGAAAGATTACTGATTTAGTGATACTTAGATTTGTATTTCACCATTCTGCTTAATCCAATTTTTGATTGCACAATTGTTTCTTGTTTATGTATTTTTTAGTTTAATAAGTCAAGAGCGAATTCAATGTTTATTTCATTTATCACATACAAACGATGTGACGAAATTCAATTCATTAAATTTATGAGGGTTATTTTTTGTCTTTTCCTTATTTTACATCCCTCAAATTGCTTCCTTGGAAGCTGGTCCTCCGTCTTCATAAATCTGTTGTGTTCCGTGGCATCCGCCAGAGGATTTCTCAATCATTCGTACGTCGCCCCGGAACATGCACTATTTTCACAAATAAAAGCAAATATTTTTTAAATGTATATATGTTGCATATGATGCTGTAGCTATGGAGCCGCCATTTAATGGCATCTCTGACATTAATCGTGCCAGAACCTCCGGGTTCCTAGCTCCTGCGATATGACATTTAATTCACATGACAAATGCTCTCACAAGATATCACACATTTATATACAATATGCTGCCACATAATCACAGAAGGAAAAAAAACATTGAGATGTTTTATGTCCATTTTTACGACAAGTAGGTTTGTTCTTTGAATGGTTCTTATTTAAAGTTCAGTTTAAATTATAAACTTTCCAATGTCATGAAATATCATATTAAACGCTATAAAGAAATGAAAATAATTTTATTGGGCAATTAAAGGCATGACAATAAAAAAGAAGCACCAACAACAATTGTTTGTTACGAATTCGCGGGTTGAATTCAAGATTTAGCCTCGTTATACTTAATAGTTCCAAACAATCTATCGCATATCAGAGAAATATCAACATTCTATTGATATTAATTATCTCGAGACATAAGGTAAAATGATTTAATAAGTGCTATTTCCATAAAACTGCAGTTACTGTAAACACTGTGTGATCTACTCTTGGCAATAGACAACTTAATCGTATTATTACTTTATATCTGATTGTCTAAGAAAATTGTTATCAATATTGCCAAGTTCTGTACCCACTATTATAGTCAACCCACTCTTGACTCTTAGTCTTACACTACACTTTTAAATCAGTGTCAAAGAGAGTGGGTTGTCTATAATTGTGAGCACAGAACTTGACAAGATTAATAACTTAAGGGTACGATTTCGTAGGTGGTTTATGTACACTTCGTTAATTTAATTTCCGTTAGTTTTGTAATTAAAACGCAGGTCTTGCGAGGTAGTTTTGATTTGCAATCGAAGATACTCACCAGGATTGCTGCATAATCTTAATATCTCTTACGATCGAACTGCATGTTTACAGCTTGAGCGAACTATTCCAGATAGAAGTTGACTCGAATCCTTCAAAGTTTCTGGTCAACACTATTCACCTCTAACTGTGGTAAAATGAAACTGTAAGACTTACAATCTAAACCTGATGATATCCCAAATTGAAACATAAAAGAAATGTAACAAGTTGTGGGCAATTTATATAAATACATAGTTATGTTACAATTAAATAAATTGTAATAAAGAATATTTTATTAAAAGTGAAAGACTAATAATTATGAAATTGGGCTCAATTTTGAGTATGAACTTTACTCATACACTACTGTCAAGATTGAACCATGAATAACACCGGGCAAAACGAACACAGATCAACCCAAGAATATGTCCTCCCAGAAAGAGCAAATACTGTCTCCAAACTTGCAATATTGTCTTGTATGACATGGAAAAATTTACCTGAAGACAACAAGAAAGCATAGGAAATTGTCCAAGAATTCAAATGTCAGGATGCGAAATAATATTTCACTTAAGAGAGGTAATGTGTTTACCATAAATGTAATTTTTATAAGAAAAACTTCATGATGAAACATATTGAAAAGTTTGGTTGGGAATATGATACAAGAGTACAGAAGTTCTTTTGGTATTTTTTAAATTTTGTATCAACAAATTATACATAACACATACTTATGTTTATACTAGAGCTTCTGAACCAATATACTTTAAAGAATTGTTTGGTAGCTATATAGAAATTTCCTACTCACTTGCTCACTTGGGATTTAGGGACCCAATATTTTCGAATTTATTTCATATTTTCAAATTAAGGAAAAACTTTTCTTTTGTATGGCGAAGTTTTTGCTGATTTGAGAATTTTTCCTTCTCCAATAATCAGTGTCATCAAATACAACAATATCCTCCTAGCAGGGAAGTCGGCTAACGATGAGTTTAATGGTTGCATCGGGTGTTATGATAGTACAATGGCAATAAATAAATTGTAATTTTTATTAGGAATCAAATCTGTAATAATGAATTATTTTACTCGAATCCAATAACCATATAGTTTTTTTCATGTCTTGTATCATGTTATCAGTTTTATGGATTGATGACAGTCCACGTAATGCTCAAAAAGATTGCCGTCAATGTACGAGGAAAAGTATGGAAGTACAGTTTTCTCCATATCAAAGTAAACTTTAGGTATTTATTATTAAAACACTTTTATTTCTTTGACCGCTCATCCCAAAACAGATTGCAGCTTTGCCTGGAATATTGTGGCATTATGACATTGGGTGCAGACCTTACAAAAACTCCTTTGAACTAAAGAAGTACTTTCTTATAAAGCCACTTCTCTCAACAAAAAGCTAATGCACCCTTTTAAAATGTCTTGAATCCTGAAGACTACATTGAAAAATTAAAACCCTCTGCTTTCATCCAACATACATCACAGCTTGCTCTCACCCTTGACCTTAAAATATATCTTGAAGACGTATTTGTACAGAGAATAATCTCCGGCCTCTTCTGTTTGGTACGTATTGCGGTCATTATTCTCTCTCGCAATGAGAAATTACTAAAAGTATAAAAAATACAGTATTAACTTCAGATATATAACCTCAGCTAAAAGTTAATAAAAATTAATTAAAGTGTTTACTTTCCGATTCAGATCCAAATTTTGTGTTTCAAGAACATCTTACTAAGAATAATAATAACCTATCGCTGAAACCAAGCGAATGCCTACACAAATAAGTTCTAGTTCATGTTGAATTCATTGAATGACATATTCTTACCCTGTACACAAAAATTCACATCCATCTTTCAGAAGTCAAGCAGAAATGAGGTTAACTTGAAGCGTATGGAATACAAACTCATTTTGAATTATTTGTTGAAGAATAATTTGAGTATGAAATGAAAGCACGCCAGATCATTAACAAGCGTATGATAAACTTAACTGAAGTATTAAAAAATATAAATAAGTCAATTTGTGACCAGGAAGTCAGTGAAGGAAACGATTAATATGCACGCACTAATGTAACTGTAGATAACGCTCCAGTACAACCTACAATTCCCCGGCACTGAGCGACCGTAGCAGTGTCGCGTAACAGCCGAACGAGCGAGCGAGAGCCGCTCCGCGCCGGAGGCCCGTTGGGCAGAGAAGTAGGCGGGTGGGGTTGCTGGCATGGAGTGGGTAGGAGCGCCGCCTTTTGTGTCGCGACTTAAAAGGAGCTGGATTATCGAGTTCTACACAAAAGTACTTCAACTTAACCGCCTCGTTTCTGGGTGCGCGCGGCAGAGCAGAGGCAACGTGCAGTGAGGAGAAGTAGGAGAAAGGACACTTTTGTGGAGGGGGACAGAAAGAGCTTTAGCTCAAGGAACATGGGAGGAGGAGAACATTCGACGTAGTATATGTGCTTCGAAACGATAAATAAGTTGTAAAAATATAGATATTAGACAGGAAAAATAATTATTTTGAACGCTACTTCACATAAAAAGCACAAAGAGGAATTTTAACTTACGTGAGAATACGGGGAAATTCTTATGCATTTATTTATCAACATGATGAAAATTTTGAAGGGTTTCTATTCTTTGTTATTTTTCATTTGTTGTTTAATAAATAAAATTGTCTATTAATTTGTATAACCTTATGTATGACAAACGTTCTTCGGAAAGATGATAGGAAGTATAATAACGGAAACAATGAATTAAAGTTAGAAAGAAACTAAGAATGTCAATGTACCAAATAAAATCAATTAAGTTTCATTTCATTTTATAACCTTCTTCCTTTTTATAATAAGGAAAGTAAACCTTTATTGCCAGTCAGTATGGTGCAAACTATTTATTACATTAAGAATCTAATTGATCAGATAATATGGAATAATGAAATATGGAAAATATGGAAAAGGCAATACGGAATGCAAATACACAAACTTCATTACCTAGGTAAAAGAAATGAGAAACATAATTCTCCAGTAAATTATTCTTGGGATTTACATAGGCAATAATATTAAACGAATAGAAGGAAAAAAATGGACAAATATTGACAAATAAAATAGACGATAGAAGCCAGATAAAAACATAGATTTGTAATAAAAATAAAAATAGTAGAAATATTTGAAATGAATTGGTGGAATTGAAAATGAAATTATTGGGAAAGAAACGTACAGACGTAGGAAATAATAACATTGAATGAAAAATAAATATTTAAAAATTAATAGGATAATAAGTTGGTTGATAGTAAAATATGCTTAGTAAATAATATAGCAAAAGTTATAAAATGAACAAAAAACCCTAATAAAGGAAAAAGTGAACATGGTCACTTATATGAACACTTCAAAACAGCTACATCACTATTTTTTTAAATTTTTCTATATACATTAAATTCATTTTAATCTACAGAATGTAACAAAATTTAAAAACTCTGGAAAAATTAATCTCTTACACTCTTGCAATATCAGAATTACCGAGATTTTTCATTATAAAATTAAGCTAGGAAACTCAAAAAAAAAAGAAAGTGATGTTGCTGGTTTTGAAACCAGACAATGCACATGTTTATGACTTAAAGTAGACTGAAAGGGATGTTAAGTTGTATTATGTAACCTTGCTATCTCTGACAGGGTAGTAAAATCATATAGTCACATCAGATGTTAAATGTGAATCCAGCTCATCGTCCTTCTTACAATACAAGACTTGAATACAGCGAGCATATCACTTTTCAATGACATGAGTCAGTCCATCTGAACGTATTCATGTTCCATGGCAAAAGAGTAATAGCGAGCGAGGTGTTGCTCTCCCCCCTGACGAAGTCAACATCACTTCGTTAAATAGCAACACTGAGCAAGAGCGTGAAATCACAGTTCACCTGACAGCACTGACCTCACTTCCGACGTGGCTTTTGCTAGAAACGTCGACCAATTTGTATTTTGTCTCCACACTCACAAACGTCATCTGTGAAAACAACCATCGGCAAAACATGTTTATACAGAGTGCAATAAATGTTTATACAGAATGTTGAAATGTAACACATTCTTCATGTGACATGCGCAAATCCTCCCAAACATTAGAGAACTTCCTATCAACCACCTTGACTAATATCAAATACACTTAATACATACGCAAGCACATCCAAATCACTGAAAAATTCTCTAGTTCGCATCATTAAACACACTCCTTCGAAGTAATGGATCTTTTTTGCCTTTCTGGAAACCTCTGTCTTTCATTGAGCTCAAATAGAAAGTGGTGTCTTGTACAATTAAATTCCCTCTCATCCTCTCTTTAAAAACTTCAGTCACTGAAATCAATGCATCAATTATGTGAAATATTGAATACAAACATTCTGAACTGAAGCTCACAACAAAATTCCAAAAAAACACTAAAGTATATTGTTTCCTGTGTTTGAATAAATGAATAATGGATTCACAGAAAATTCTAAAGAGAGCATCTCCAGAATTAAAGAGAAAAACCACCTCCAAGAGCACACGATAACCACGTACACAACTAAGTAAACGAAAACACACTGATACAAATATCTGTACCCTCTTTTGATACCATTTGACACAAAACCTAACACAGTAGAAATATAGGGGTGGACTCCACATTCCAACCGCTGGATGCGTTCGTTCCATCTTCTTCAAAGGGCACATTCATACTGACAAGAAATATTAACATTTTTATTTACGATGTAATTCATAAGAGCCGAATAGAATCTTACAAACCCACGATTGTTCTTTCACACGCAAATACGTTGCGCTACTCATATTAATGAAGATGTTCGAACGTTGATGAATCCTCAGGATTACACATGTCAGAAATTGAAACTATGTATTTCATATACACAATTAAATATAACTAATTCCAATGCAAGAGTATGATTAAAAATTATCTGAATAAAACTCAATTGCCAAATCTCTCTCTATATAAAAAAGTGTGTATCGGGCGGTGTGAGTGTGTCTTTTACACAAATCTACTGTTTGAATCCGAGCATGATTAAAATTTTCTCACTTGACCTTCAAAACTCTGGAAAGAGCAATGTCTACTCCAGATTTAGAAAAGCCACCCCCTCCCCTATTTTCATTTCTTTTCGAAATTTTGCTTACTTAATTTCCAAGTTTTAATTTTAACCATTTAATATTAGAGACAGGTTTTGTCCGACCATAAAGAAAATTTGCACACATGACCTTCCAAACACTAAGAAGAGATATCCTTCGTTTTCATTACTTTTTAGTTTTCACTTTTTTATATATATATCTCACCAACTTATTGAGATATCAAATTGATTTTTGTATTTCAACATAACTCAATTAAATATCTAGATATAAGATTTTGGATCTTTCGATATTTTTTCCCAATAGTGAGTATAGAAGGTAGAATCGTTTTGATGTTTCCATGTTGGTGTGTATTTTATAAGAATCAATTGTTGCACTTCACTAACTCGCAAGTTTTATTCATTGTTGCATAGAGGCTAAATAAATCCCTACTTGTTGACAGGTGTACGCTCTGTAGGTTATTAATTCGCAATATTAATTCGCAGTACCTGTTTTTCTCTGGAATTACAATGGAAATACATAAAATTTTAATTTTTATGTTTTATTTGTGAATTGTTTGACAGTTTGAATGTCCAGTAATAATTGTACAGTAAGTTTCTTTTCAAATCCCGGGCAACGCCGGGTAACCCTGCTAGTTCCTTATAGAAACTATTCTGTCCTCAAATTAACTAGCATAATTGAAAAAAAAAACATTATATAGTAATTTTAATTGTGGAAGTTATTTAATCTTCTTACTACTTTCGTACTATAATAATTGTTTTATAACTTTCCACTTTTTAAATTTAATCCTCTATTAATATCACATATTTTTGGAAACTTTATAGTATTAAATCAATAAAAATTAGGTTTCGTTTAAGTGGCTTCATGCGTACATCGATCATAAATATTAGAAAAATATTGGATCATAAATTCAGTTCATGGAATATAGTATTTACTAATACGATATGATTTGTTTATTTACAGCTCTACTACTAATTATATGGCCAGTGCATCAATCTAGGAGTACCCACATATCTAATTAATTTAGCCGGGCCAACCTATTAGCATTGGGTTTCCACACAAAATAAACAAGGTTTGAAAATTATCAATTGGTTTCTATTTCAATAATACCGTGGACGCAATAGTATACCAAAGAACTTTACAATTAATTTTCTTTTTAATTATGTCGAATGTGTGAACATGTCCTACATTTCTTGGGTTGAGGAATATTTTTTTATTATCTGTAAATATATTATACATTACGGGAAAAATGTGCATAAACAGGATTACTTATGTCGTTTGACGATAAATGTTCTAAAATTTTAACTTCATACATTTCATAAAATTCATAATTTCTTCTTTCATTTTTTTACTAAGAAACTTCGTAAAAATTTATATAAAATACATTTAAAGATTCATCAAATTTAAAATTAGATTGTAATCATAATTACATAGTTTTCTAGTGAAAAAGTGTTAATATTTAAATAGAATTGAAATTTTCAAAATAATCATTATACCCCTATAAAATCAGTCTTGTTAAAGCGCGATTGCGTGAATTTATTTCCTTATTAATTATATTAACTACTCTAAGAATTCACCTTGCCAAAACATTCAGATTTCTATAAATAAGAGAAGTCATACTTTTTTAAAATATAGTTTATTCGAATGATGATGTGAGCACTCCTTTCTTTTGTCCAAACATTCTACACGCAAAACAAAGTAGATCTCTAGCCAAATGAATTGTCAGAGCCATAGCCTTCTATACTAAGAAAAGAAGGTTACAATGAAGACGATATGTGGTCCTTCGTGTTATCATAAGAGTATACAGTGATAGCGACTGTGAAGTGGTACGCTACGCCTTCTTAGTATAGTGAGGGAGAGCACAAGTTCAAGCATCTGCTCTGGTCGAAGTAGGTGACGGTATATAGTTGGATTTCCCTCATCTACTCTGATCAATGTCAGTTCAGTATCTTGAGTTCCTCGGTATCCCAACATACACCCATCACTAATTGTAAGTAATCATAAGGTTGAAGAGGTAATTGCCTGATACTAGACATAAGCTATCAAAGAAGATCAACAGATTATAAACATCAAGTGCGCAACTTGAGACATTTTCTGTCTTTAGCATCAGTCTTAGAATGCGATAATATTTTATTTTGTATTATTCAATATTCAAGAAAAACATCGTTAAATTATGTCGGATGTTATCAATTTATCTATAATGTGAGGAATGTGACGCAATATTTCTAATAGTATTACAGCGTCAATCTCTAGAAGTATTCGCGAAAAATGAGACAACTGGCTATGAAAAGCTACACGTGATTGGCAAATCAATACGGAGTCACTACGAGCTCTATTCGCCCGCAGTAGTTCTTAAGTATTGATGGGACTCTTGCAAATTTAAGGCTTCTTTCCTCCCAACAAGCTGCTGTTGAAAAAGTTAAACTCTCAACCTTTTCCAAATTTTACAAATCTCGTCAGTACACTTTCTGACTTCATCTGTAGTGCAGCAACCAACATCTAGGAAGAGATTGTATTAGAAGCAATCTTATTATACACGTCTCTAAAGCGCGTGTCCTATTATTCATGTCTCCCAGGTAGAGCAGAAAGCAACCACAAGACCCGTTGTCGGAATGCTGCTATGAAAAGAAAACGTTTTTTATATTAATTTTTGACAATATATTACGTATGTGATATTGATATTTTTTATCAGAATTTTTGACGAAAGATGTTATTTAACAATTGTATGGTTCGTATAATGTTAATATCTCATCTTTAATTTTGTATATCATGTTCACCTTCCCATAAAAGTATAAAAACTGCATGATGTAATATGTCAACATGCGCCTAAGTTAAGGAATGGAAAGTTTTATGATGAAAAAGGTTAAGAGTTTTGATCAGTACGTGTATTCTCTTAACTTAATATTTGAATGTAAAACTGTCAATTAGAATTTCAAGATCCTAATCAAGATAGATGGTATGAAACAATGTAAACTCAAGGACCACAAAGTGGGTCCTTTAACAATTTTTAGGGATTTAAATGCGGTCATATCTTCTGCATACGACTTGAACTAATCTTCAACACAATCAACACGATACTTCGTCAATTAGTCAACATTGATTAAAGAAGACGTGCTTTCGGCCGCTTAACAGCCATCGTCAGCGTTGTGCTTCACATAGTTCCGTTTTACAATTTAAGACATCACTGAGGATGTAGTCGGAAGAAACTTTTCCTTTAATAAATATTGACAAATCAGCGACGATTTGTGTTGTTTATGATAAACAATCTACTACAATAATTACCAACCAGGTACAATCTTTCCATATTAAAATATAAAAAACAATTCTGCAATAATTTTCTATAAAAGGGTTTTTGAAAGTCTACTTTTCTTGTGCTTTCTTAACTGAGCGATCTTTACCCTCCTTATATTTTAACAAAATCATAATTTTGATATACATTTAAATTTGCGTCTAGATAACGATAATTTTTATAAGGATGAATATTAAGTGCACATTTCTTCTCGATAGGATTACTGTATATCAAACCAAACCGAAAATATTTTTTTTAATTCACCGCATATTTGAAATTAAAAAGGTCACAGGTAGTTAAATTAGAAATCTAACCTCGTCTTTCCACATTCTCGTCTCACTATACAACCTGAGCTTCGTTGTAAAATTAATAAGCACGCATACAATGTACTCGTAGCTCAGGGTTATACACCGAAGTGCCGGATAATAAAGCAAACGCGCCGTCGTCGTCCTGCTTGCTTTCTTGCTTGCTTGTCTGCCTGCCTGCCTGCCAGCCAACCATCTACTTCGTCTTCCATGCACCATATTGCACAAAGCGGAGGGAGCTCTGACCGTCCCGCTTTCACGGCCATGTTGACATCCGCCAGTGCCATTCCCCCTTTCCCTTTCTGAAAACCACCCTCCATCACTCCTTCTCATCCTCCTTCCAACCCTCTACCTCCAGGGAGACTTTATCAATGATGATCGTACATGTCCCTTCTCTTTCCTTAAATGTAAGTGCAGGCAAGGTAAGTTATTGAGAAATTTAGATTTGAGAAAGAAAAGAAAAAAAACTATGGTAATATTTTGAAATTTACTTTATTTATTTACATTACAATACATAAATAACAAAAAATATTCAAATTATTCCATTAAAAATAAATAAAGCAATAACTTTTTGAAAACATATTAAAATAAATTAAACGATCTAAATTAACAAAATGAAACTAAATATCTTCTCTTGTAGAAATAATGTATTTCAACATGAGTTAACGTTATTTCAACCTGTTCCCAAAACATTCCACACAAACGAAAATTTCTTCCCCATAGGTAGTACGTACTACTTATTGAAATGATACCGAATTTCCAGCATTCTAAATCATATTAATATTCTTTAAGAGATACACCATGACAATTTAATTGGGTTATTCGCAATATTTATAGTGATATGGTCATTCGCTATATCACGAACTATTAATCTTTTATTTACAAGTGTGCTTTTGTGTCCACACTAAACTATAACGAAATAACTCCAAACAAAATTTCTCGTTCCAAGCTTTTGTTACTTTTATACAAATATAGAATTCAGTTGATCGTAAGAAAAAAACATGTTTCTTCTCCGTTTCGTACAGACATGAATTAAAATGTTGTTTATTAACGCTTCGTGTGTTTTTATTGGACTTTTAGTTTTTGGAATAAAATATTACCTGTACGTGTATTAAAACACGTGTGCAAATATCAAAGCTCTTTGTTAGAAGAAGTCGAAATTTTGAATGTGAAATTAAACGCGGACAGGGAAACGAATTAAAAAGTATTACTTAACAGCATCCGTAACATTGTGTTTAGAACGATATTAGAAATATTATGGTGTTATCCCCTTTATGTAAAATTTCAAAGCTTCAATTAAATAAAACTATAACGCTTGTAAGACCATAACTATAAATTGCAATTTCGTTTCTAAGATTTCTTGCTGACATGGAAGTGATCGTATGGTGAGTTATAAATATCGCTTAACAGAAAAACATGTGACAATGTTTTTTTCCTAAATCTCTACCTAAGTTTGAGCAGTGGAGATTTCACTCTCACACGTTTCTGTCTCCACAGTCATTCCATTGGCATAATGGAAACAGTTTTCAGCCTTGGGGTTTCTTCCCCTAGCTAGCCTTTGGTCAACCGCGTCATGGCCAGCTCTTTTGTCGAAACTGCGCAATTGTACGATGAGGGAATGAGAAAGCAATTCGTAATTTAAAATTTAACGATCTCTTCCGCAGAACGATAGAATGATGATGGAACTCGGGCAAATACATAACTGACACAGTGCTACAACTGAGATTGCTTGTACTCGTACAATTCGATTTGTTTTTCATGAGCACTGCAGGTTACATTTTAGTATAACTGTTGTTACGAGTAAAAGAGGGTAAAACCATCTGAAGCATCTTCACAAACAAATGTACACAATTAATTTTTAATGTAAAGAATGTATGGTGATTTATATACTGTCATATAGTTCTTTAAGCGATTCATCTCAATGTTCGTCTTATATTAGTTTTTATAAATTACTTTCAAAGCCACGTTAGGAGTGAGAGAGTAATGGATCAGATCGCGAACTTACTTTCAGAGGAAACAGTCGGGAATGACTACTGCGAAACTACTGGAGTGATTCGCCAGTTTAGTAAACTTCAATCAAAGGACGATCAGTTTGATCGAAAACTAGATGTAACATTTTCTTGAGAAATGTATCTAGTAAATATAGTACATTTTTAATTTTTTTTTTTACCGCCGAACAACTTTTTAATCGCTAATAACAAATTAATATTAATAAATATAGTTTTGCTAACTTACGTTACAAACTACATGAGATTACAATCTATATCGTATTTACTTTCTTATAAATTGTATAACGGATTTTAATAATTCAGTTCTGAATAATGACAAAAGTAGTTCAGTTTGAATCTTTTAAATAGTAAAATTACGAAATATCTCGCATCAATTCTTCTCTTTTCAAACGGATGATACAAACCGTTCAACTGTTTTGAAATCATTACAATTTTCAACAGTGACATTTTTTACTGTTCGTTTTTTACACAAGTACTTTTTAATAAAAGAAACGTATTCATAAAATAAGTTAATTTTTGAACACCGGACATTGAGTGAGTGTGTATTACAAATTTTGTAATGAGCTTCGTTCCAAGCAAAATGTACCAATAAAGTATGAGCAAAATATTGAGACAATATTCAATTTTCCGTAACATCTACGTGTACAATTTTAAATATCCGTGTAATCCAAAAGTGATTTTTTATCATCAAAATTTTATTAAAACCTGTAAATTGCATACAAATATATAAATGCGAAGTGCGAAAGTGTGTCTGACTGTTTGCTACCTGATCACTACTAAACTACCACACCGACCGTGTTGAAATTTGGCTAGAACAATGAACTAGAATACATGTCCAGAATGAACGAGAGCTAACTTTTTTCAATACAATATTGTTCATGTAGAAGAGTTCCACAAAACATTCCTCGACAACACATGTCTATCTACAAAGATTACCTTTAATTATCGAAAAAGTGTTATTAGAAATGGAAGTTTTAAAATACTTCAAATTATGAGAGTAATTTAACAAGGAAAAATGAACCGTCACCAAATTCAATGTTTTTTTTGTTCATTTAATAAAGGGAAAAGGTCTTGAAATTGTAAAATTTGGACAAATAGTTTAGATTTTACAAGTGTTTTTGAAAGAATTGGGGGCCGCGCTGCCACCGTTGTCTCGTCTCAGAAGCGGAAATTCGACCGGTGTGACTCCCGGTGAGTGAGTTCGTTCTATCTGAGATGATGTGAATAGAGATACTTCCGATGTTATGTCAGAGTTGGACCAACATTGTGGTCAGGGGGAAGGGGAACAGCCCCCGAAACCCCACGGGTGGAACGGAAAGGAAGAGTAATGTAAAGATATTTAATGAAAATCCATAGATATCTTTCAGGTAAACATGACGCCGTATAAGTTAAAGTTCAGCACACATGAGCATGAAATACCCCTAACTAAGTATAAAGCCACGCTAAATGGTGACGTTTTAATTGATTTATTTCTCTCATGGCCAAATTAACGTTGCTTTCTCAAGAGTGGTTTTATCCACGAATTTATTTATTCTTGCTGTTGGAGGTGAAAATAAAAATGGTGCATATTCGTATAATCACGTTTTATATTAAGTTTTTAATATTATGAATTTGTAAAATTAGGATGCTATACGTGTTTAAAAAACACAGTTAGTAAAAGTATTTTGATCTTACAGTATAGATAAATTTTTCTCTAAGTAAATAAGATTAGTCAAAGAAACTTCCCGGGCAACATCAGCTAGTACTATATACTCGTATATGAATGAATACCCGATTACTTGATGAAAGAGTTTCCTGAATATAACTGTCTTTTTATATTAATTGTGGCATACAGTTGTATTTTCTACTTCTAAATTAGCCAAATATTAATAGATTCGAAGATTCACAGTCCAATATTAAATAATTTTCATATATCCATCATACTTATCTTTCCTAGTTATTTCCAATCGTTACATGCAACACTTCTTTGTTCAATAGAGAAAGCGCATCGGAACATTTTGCAGTTTGACCAGGTCTGCATTAAAATTTCTGACTTCTGTTTCAGTTTTATTGATTGATTATTTAAGTTATTGCATTTTTATTCATTAATCGGGATGAATATTATAAGAATTTACGAGAAACAAAGGTTTATTCCGGATTTATGTGAGGAAGTCCTCCCCCCTGAAAGTATATTTTTCACATGATTAACGTATAACCAAAATATGACTTTGAGTAATATCTGAACTTATCGAGCGTTAACGGAGTTGAAGAATATCTAAAACATGTGTTTCTCCTAATTCTGGTAGGTGTTTTTCAAAAATTTGCCGAAAACTGATGATTAATGTTATTTTCGAGAAATATTTATTTTTGTAAAATTTAATACTTTTAAATGTTTAGCAATATCATTCGTAAAATTTATTATGTGGACACTTTTTAATTTAGAAAAAGAATGCTCAAACATTTCGAGCACGATTTATTTGGTGGCACATAAGACATAAAAACAAAAGAAAACTATAAACATGAAGCCTGTTACACACATTGGTCTCATCAAATGCATAGTATACGAGAGTACTATACACTTCAAAGAGATTCATGTTATAAAAATACGTTAATTATTATTTTCTACTATATACTGGGACTGAAATTGCACCAGTGCCCCTAGGATAGGCCAGGAAGGGTTAAATTATCACATAAACGGGTTTTTCGCAACATGCCCTAGAGTAAGCTCTCCAAACAGTTCTCTGAACAGCTCTATTCGCTAAGTTCAGCTGTGAATGCAGTTTTTAAAAGAACTTTCAGTAGCTACTTCTGAAGTGTTACTCTATATAAGTTTTAATAGTAAGAAGTAACTGATTTTTGAGAAATATATTTTTTTAGAGGAAAATAGATGTTTTCTCTCCCAATATCAAAACTATTCTACGTGTACATTCAGAAGATAGAACACATGGACATTTTTTCAGTCACATTTTTCAGCAAAATATCCTAATAACAGATATATTAGAGAAGAACACTCATGTATCCTTTCATATAAACAACTGGTCAAAAACGTATCTTTTCAACAAAAATAATGAAGAAACAGAATAGTGTTGGCACATTTTCACAAGACTGAGACGTCCTTTATATGAATCAAGCAGTTCGACTATAATGACTGAGGAGAGCAATAAAAAATAGTTCGTGCAGAAAAAAACAACACATCTCAGTGACGTGATGTACTCTTCTGTCCGTACAAGAAGTTTATCTTTCAGATATTAAGAACAGATTTAAATCACCATCTTATGATCATCTAAAATTTCGAAGAGCAAATTAATTCTCACCTCCTATCAACCAACTCTTAGAATATGCACCTGTATATATATATATATATATATATATATATATATATATATATATATATATATATATATATATATATATATATATATATATATATATATATATATNAGTCACACTTCAAGAATAAGATATTTTTAATATTCTTCATTCCAGCCAAATAATAATAGTTATTTCGAAAGTGAAAATTTCTTTCGATGAAATTAACCATTATATGATTTAAGTCAGAAAATATTATTTTACACTTAACTACATAACTGTAGTTACCCAATACATAACTGTTTTGCGGATTGAATGAGTCACAACCTGAGTTATTGTTGTTGTGACAGGCAGCACCACGCCTGCACCAGGGTGGTTCTCATCGTGGAATGTCACACGGTGAAATTGCTGTCCAATGCCTCCTGCAACATAAAATTTAGAGAACCATGTCCACCGTAAACCGGCGACTTAAGCCCTCTATTGTTTAGACGGAGTAGTTTGAGTTAAAGGAAGGGATGGTGACAAATCTAAAGTAGAAGAAGTGTTAAGGTTAATAATTTCGAGAGAATAGTGTTATAGATAAAAAGTAGGAATGGAGAGTTTAAGAATATCTGGAGCATATTTTCTAACTGCATCAGGATTTACTCTGTGTGCGAGGTGGCGGGAGTATTTTTTAAAGGAGTTGTCAGGGGAGGCGTCGTGGAATGCCTTCCGGAGGTGTTTCCGGGCTTGAAGGAATATAATTTTAGTGATAGGTGGAAGATTCGAGATAGAATTCAGATGTGAGTTGCGGGTGCGCTTCGGCAGTCGTACAGCCATCCGCAGAAACCGGTTCTCGATGACGTGCAGGCGGTGATGATTTGGACTAGAAGTAGTAGCCCAGGTTTCGCTGGTGTATGGCGCGAGACTGCGAATGCGCGCTTTATAGACCTTAAGTTTCACTTTGAGCCGGATCCTGTGATTTCTGAAGAGTGGAGAAAGACGAGCGAGCGCTCTGTTTATTTTGGAAGAGATATATTTTGCATGGTCTTGCCAGCAAAGTTTCCTGTCCATCGTGATCCCAAGGTACCTTACACTTGTGGACCAGGCCACAGTGGTGTCCTTGACCTTGAGCGACGGCAGGATTCGGAAGGGTTTACTAGAGAGGTGGCGGAAAGTGAAGATGATTGCCTGGCCCTTGGAGGGGTTCAAGGTGCGCCCATTATAAGTACTTATTTGAACGCGCGGGCCGCATACGCGATGTCATCCGCGTATAAGAATTCGGAACCAAACCGACGGTCAGGAAGGTCGTGAAGAAACAGGGAGAAAAGAGTGGGTGCCCAGACACTACCCTGGGGAACCCCAGCGCAGATGGGACGGATGGTGGAGAGGGAACGTTGGTAACGAACCTGAAAGGTTCGCCCCGAAAGGTAACTGCACAGGAGCTGGTAAAAAACAGGAGGAACTAGGGAAGTGGTTTTGTGAAGGAGTAGGTAATGATGGATATTGTCAAAGGCGAAAGAGAAATCAAAGAAAATGGCAAAAATGACCATTCTTCTAGAGAGAAAGGGCGCTAGATCGTGTGACAGTCGCAAAGTCTGCAAATCTGCAGACTTGTTGCGCCGAAATTCGAACTGGGTGGGACGAATAGCATGATAGAATTCGAGGAGAGGAGTAAACTAGTCTAGGAAAAGGTGCTCGAAGATTTTGGCCGGGATAGAAAGAAGACTGATGGGACGATAGTTGTTAGGGTCCCGAAGATTTTCCATGACTTGGGAATAAAAATTAATGTGGCATGTTTCGATGAAAGAGGAAAGTATCCGAGATAGAGACAAGAATTGAAAATATTAGTAAGGAGGAGGATAGCGTTGTGATGAAGATGGCGAAGATACACACCACGGAGCTTGTCGGAGCCACCCACCTTCTTGATATTGACTCTCTTCAGTGCGTCCTTCACCTCCCAGACACCCAGGCTCCTCTCATCGTCCGGGGTGATACGAGACAACTGGGGCAGAAGAGTGGTCAAGGAAGAGGAGTGGAGTGCAATGACAGGAGAAGAGAAGCGGGTTTTTAGGATATCGCCGACCAGTATCTCTACTACCCACTTTGTCAAAAATTCTAGAAAAAATATTCTATAAGCGTCTTCTAGATTATTTATCAAAAAATAACATTCTCTCTGACGATCAACACGGTTTTAGGAAAACCTTTTCCACTACAAGCGCCATATTTTCTTTTTTAAACGATGTTACCACATCTCTTGACCGTGGAGAAAATCCTCAGGGTGTTTTTCTTGACTTATCCAAAGCATTCGATGTCATCGATCACGGAATTCTCTTTTCCAAATTGCATTCTTTAGGCATTCGTGGACTTCCACATCAATGGCTATCTTCTTATTTAAAAGATAAATATCAACAGGTAGAAATATCCTGTATTAAAAATAAAATACTTCAGCGTTGTCTTTCAGAAACAAAGCCATTTACTTGCGGAGTAACCCAAGGACCAATTCTCGGCCCTATACTCTTTTTATTGTATGTGAACGACATGTCATCATCCACATCAGATTGCAAAATGGTTCGTTTTCCTGATGACACTAATTTACTATGTAAACGCGCCAATGCTCAAAAAGTTTTGTCTAATCTTTCGTCTTGGTTCCATGCAAATCGTCTCATTGTAAACACTGACAAAACAGTGTCTATGTCATTTCACAATAGTATCACAAAATCTTTGCCCCAGGTTTCTCTTTCTTTAAACGGAACACAATTAAAAACTGTTACGAATACAAAATTCTTAGGTCTCCATATTCAAGGCAACCTCAAATGGAATTGTCACGTTGACAAACTTAATTCCCAATTAAGCAAATTTTGTTACGCATTCCGAATCTTAGTTAACGTAGTTAGCCCACGTATTTGTCGTTGCGTTTATTTTGCAAACGTTTACTCCCACTTACGTTAAGGCATTATATTCTGAGGCAATTCCGGTGAGAGCATTCAGAATTCAGAAGAGGATAGTTTGGAAGAGAATAATTTGTAAATCTCACTCCCGAAACACTTGTAAACCTTTACTCAAGGAATTAAATATCTTAACACTTCGCTGCATTTATGTTTATGAAACGGTGGTGCTTGTTAAGAGCGAATTACTGAAGTGCCACCCTTTCTTTATACGAAACAGTCTCGTTCACGAACACAATACTGGCAATGGAAATAATATTCTTTGGCCTAGAGTGTCAACCACTCTTAGACAAAAAGGACCTTATCATTCGGGAATCGTTCTATTCCCTGCCCAGGAATATAAAAGATATTATGAAATTGAATATCTTCAAATCCGCGGTTAAAATTACCTCCTGCACCAGTGCTTCTACACTGTAAAAGAATTTATTGATTTTAATAAAAGTTAAATTCGTCATGTACTTTATCACGCTATTGCTGTAGTACTTTTTAAATAACTTATAACAATTTCAAAAACTATTTTCTGCAAGATTGTGTTGTCTTATGGCTCATATTAATTTAATTTTATGTGTACTCAACTTTGGCACGGTTGTGTACATAAATTCTGTAGCCCCATCCTGGCCCGGGTTTTTCTCCGTTTTTCCTTCGGATAGAGGCGGATTTATCATACAGGTTCTCTAGGCTTTATCTAGAGGCGTGTTTATTGTAACAATAAATCGTGAATTTAGTGTTTTTTTTCAATTGTTATGATTTGTAAACTCTATACTCAGAATTATCTATAGTTCGATAATAACTTGTACATGTAATTTTTTGCGTAAAATTAGAAACATATTGAAATTCTATTAGTATAGCTAACTTTTTATCTTATGTAGGAACTTATACTGAAATTTTTTGAATCCGCCTGTGCCTTAGGGTCCTTGATCGGAATTGATGTGATGGTCCCTTGCTTGCTTCCGGAGAGTAAATTAGTTTATTGTCCTCCTCGTGGTCATGCACAGTTCGTACTGTTTTTTGACAATAAATTTATTTATTTATTCATATGATTCATGACATAAAAATCGCATTGCCTTCCAGTTATTACTTAAAACACTATTTTGAACATGTAAATCATATACTCAAATATTAAATAACATGAACCACTATAGAAATATGACATCAACCTTCCCAGCAATAGTAACCTCAACAACGCAAAAATTGGCAGTCAAAGCATCTGAGGCGTAAACTTCCGCAGCAAAAAGATGGATTTACCGAGGCCACAGGAAGTAATGTTATCACCAACAGCATCGTCACGGGAAAAGAACATTTCTGTCCTTCACCAGTAAACTAATGTGTAAGTGAAGCAGACAAATTATTTTGCTGCGTCTATACCAAACTTTCCAGCGAAATACCGCTAATGCAAATGTAATGCATACTAATTGTAATTTACGTGCGGCAAATTTAAGCAAACTCGTTGGAGCCGTTTTAGAGAAATATTTAAAAGGGTTCTTTGACTTTCATGTGACGTTCCCTTTGTATTAAAGTAATAAAATTAATTCATCGATTTACTCAGAATCGCTGCGCACTTACAGATAGACGGACGGACGGTGTGTCAAAAACAACTTTTTCAGAATCGGGATCACCAAAACCGATATATTCGTCAAAACGTCGCTTGCGAACGTGTTTACTATAACAATTCTTTCTATATACTATGTATATGAGAAATAAAAGAGGGAGCAAATTCAACAAAATTTAATTCAATATAAATTTGACGAACCACCAAATCTGAATTTTTTTTAAAAATTTGGTGCATCTTGACCACCTGATAGAAATAACTTCAACATCTTATTTAACATAAATATCAATCATCAAGAAATATTTTATAGAATCTGCGAAATAGTCAATGCACGTTTGGTGCGAAATTTCTTCTTCAGCTTCTTATTAATAACAATTTGACATATTCAAAATATTCATTATTTAGATTTTTTTATTGTTAGTATCAGTTTTTGTTCGGGTATTGAGTAACGTGATCCAAATTTTCGGGAACTATTCAGTGTGACAAAAGGGAAAAAAACTTACTGTTCCACGCTATGACTATTTACCCACTTACAAAGACAATAAATATATAAAATATTCAATGAGCTATTTTTTTTGGTGGGGTTTCAGGTCTCGTCAACGGCAAGATCATTAGAGTCCTTAAAAAGGAAACAAATATTTTATATAAAATTCAAATTCTAATTTTGGTTTCTGGTGTATTTCTTATTGTGCAAGGAAACTACGCTTGATATTTATTTTCAATTGTTCGACCCAGAGCGCATTGGTTCAAACATGAGAGGAATCTTTCTGGGATCCTTCCTCGGCCACATTCCCGCGTCACAGACAAAGGATATTCGAAAAGCTGTGATACGAGAGGTTGCAATAGAACCGGAATTGCATCGGAGTGAAGGAAGCGAGAAACCCTCGCGAAAGGTATAAGAGACGGTTAGAGACGTGACGCAAGTAACAAACGGCATAGGAAGCTGCACTACACATTCCACGGAGAATAGAAATGACTCTCCGAGAAGTTAAAGCTACGTATGATTTACAACACTTAACTCAAAGATTCATTTTACACAATGTTTTATTACTGTTTGTATTACTGCTGAAAAGGTAATATATAAATATTTGAGAGGAATGATTTGCGATGTAATTGCTATCCTTCACACGATTCAAAGCATCACGGTTCACAAAGTATTTTCGTTTATGCAATGCCTAGAACTATCTTTAATAATACGTTGATTAATTTCAAAATTCGGATCAAGTAGCATGTTGTATCAATTTTAAATATTTAATGAAGGTACAACAGATTTTGTAAGGAAGGAATGTGTGGGGTAGACTACGTGAAGGTATCTTCTTGTTCTGTTCAGTTTACGTAAAGTAAACTTCATTCGTATAAACATACATTCCCTTCCAAAATGACATATTTTTATTGAGCTTTGGAGAACCTATTTCTTCCTGATGACATTTCGATATTTCATCTGATATTTATTATTCAATTTTTTTTTTTTTTTTGCAAAATGCTCGCAGTTTGGAGATTGATATCTAAAACAATTATGAAATACTCAGCTTTTCTTTTGAAGCTACTTCATAGTGAGTCGAGTTACAAAATAATAACACTTAAAACGTCTTTTTCGCTTAACAATAATCGCTGCTATGAGTGAATGCTGAGATTCTCGTTGTCTAGTATCGTGCTGAAATTACTGTCGGCCGATGGCGTCAGCGAAAAATCAATAAACATTGTTTAAATATCTCTGACATCAAATAACTTTATCAATAAATAAATTATGTCACTAACAGTTTTTTAGATACATTTTTCACGTTTAACAAATACTGGGACACCAGTGAATTTGACGTGACCCACTGGTTTTCGCTTTCCACTTTAAAAAGTACCTCTGTGGGTCCTTCAAAAGACATAGATGAGATCAACAACATTCACTATTAATAATATGAGTATTGTTTTTTACGTTTTCAATTATAGTAGAAAGAAGAAAAAAGTGACCTTATTTAATAGCAGGCATATTTATTAAAATATTTAAACAATTAAAAAATCACACTAGCCTGTAAATCTCACTGTACGTCAGTGAGAATAAAATTTTACACAACGGAGTTAACAAATCTTACATACTGGAGATCTAAAAATGGTTAAAAACAGTTGAGTAATAACTTGTTATAACTTTAACTGTAATAAGGTCATTTTATTTCTTCATTCTACAAACATTACGGTTAAAAGTAATTCAGTGGCAATTCTCTTGCAGGTAACTGTCTTTCACTGAGCTCAAAGGGCACAGAAAAGACATACATAGGACTAAGTATGTTTTCTAAGTACCTGACAGTTCGTCATAAAATTACACAAAAATAATTATCCAAAGTAAGAAATTTTTAACAATCGATTCATATTCTCTTAAAACGTTTATTCCGAGGAAATAAGAATAAATCGTTTCCACTTAATAATGTTCCAGGGGCAAATAGAACATTCAGCGAATTGACTGCACTAATAATTTCAATGTTAAAAAAAATATAACATTACGCTCTAAGTGAAATTAACCATCAGGAAAGTTATGTCTCAACAATTAAGTTTCACTTATTTACACTTCATGTATTTCGCACAAGAAAGATACTTTTGTGTTTATCCCATATAATATTTAATACAAGTACTAAAATACGAGTATAAATGCATAACGAAAAAGTATGTCTATTTGCTACCTGTCACGACAAAACCACTCAGCAGATAGATATGAAGTGTGGCGCAAGGAGGTAGTTTAGTTGCTCAGGATGAACATAGGCTAACTTTTATTTTTAAAATGCATGATAAGAAAGATAGAAATGGTTTATGACAATGAATGTCGATAAAATCGGAAAAAGAGAGTTATATTTTCATTCGATGCCCAAACGGTTAGAGATTGGTGACAACTATGAAGGGCGTTATTGTTTGCCTTAAAGAGTTCCACAAAAAAGTCCACGACATCCTACGTCTATCTACAAAAATTAACCTAAAACGTTATTAAAAAGTAAGTGTTAAAATACTTCAATTTAAGAGAATAATTTAAGAAAAAAATCAATCATCATCAAATTTAATGTATTATGTATTTTGTGAATTTAATGAACATGAAGAATATCTTTAAATCGTAAAATCTCGACGAATAATTTATATTTTACTAGAATTTTAATGAAATTGCTGCAACCGCGTCATGCTTTGGAAGCAAAAATTCGATCGACCGGCTCCCGCGTGATGGAGTAGTGTATAAAGTCAAGTTGTGTATTAAATTTTTGTATTATTATGAATTTGAAAATTTAGGATGCTGTATATGTTTTTGAAAAAAGTAAGTAAAATTATTTTGATCTGACACTTTAGATACATTTCATTTTTTTCCTGCGTTACAGAAGATTAATCTAAGAAAAATCCCGGGCAACGCCGGGTAATCAGCTAGTTTTTTATTATATTTTTCACACAAAAATCAATAAAAATTGCAATAAACATTTTAGTACATTGCGTTGAAGTGGGACCAAAATAAAACACGTGTTCCATGTCAACCATTAAATCTTTCTGCCGTCGCACTACTGTGTCACAATGTGTGAACAAGAAGAAAAATCATTGGCATTGGGATACGCGGTACACCAACTCAGTGTGAGAATACAATGATCACAGTACATAATTTATTTAAGCAATGAAAATTGATTCTTCTCTTAATGTAACATATACAGTAGAGCGTCGATATTCCAGATTAAATGTCACCGGACCCAGTTCAAATTATCGAAAAATCCGAATTTTCGAAGTTCGAAGTCCGGAGCACAGCCAGCCGAGAATTGATTCTCTCTTTGAATGTAGAGCTCTCTAATAATTTTTAGGCCATCCCGAACGGGCTTTAAAATCAGTCGGTCCATTGAACTTCTCATTAAATTGTAGGGCTTTTTCACAGATCAGTAGACCTGAAATTTGCTCTCCTAGTCTTCTGCGTTGGGTGAACCATATGCACATTGCATCTTCCAATACCTTCTTGTTTGCTGAACCGCAGTTTTTGAGTTTATCGTCCCTCCTTCTGAGTCCAGTCTTCAAGCAAACTGTTCGAGCTGAGCTCTTTTCGTCTTAATATCTCTTATGGTGAATGCTCCTACCCCACACATTTTTGAAGTGATGTCCCACTTTCACCTTTTAATAACCTTCTAAAATTTTTAATTTTGTATCAACATTTAAAAACTTGGGGTCTTTTTTTTTCGAACTTGATGCCATCACAAAAAAGAATCACATGAACTACTAAATTAAAGAAAAATATGTACAGTACAATGATTTAATTCGACGTAAAATATGTACATACCCCCCAGGGGACTTACGTAAGTAAGTGTTTGACAAACACGGGACCCCGAGCTGAGTCTGGTATTGCTTCCACTGACTTGTGCAAGGCTCCTTCCTTTCTCTTACCTAACCTCCCTTGGTCACCTCTCGTTCTTTTCAATCCCGACGCTATTAGAGCTAGGGCATCTTTCATTTTCCTCTTGATATATTGTAATTCAGGAGGATTTTTAGTGAGTATGTTTGATTCATTCGGCGAGTCCCACACGCGGGGAGAGTCATGTTGGCTCTCCTTAGTGCGTAACTGCATTTTCCCTACCTGTACAAAATTTTAGGGTTCTAATGACCTCAATGTCGACGAACCGTAAAGCCCCACAAAAAAGTACATAAACACAGACACACAACAAAGCTATTTAACATAAAAGATCGGCAATAAAAACAAAAACTTTGAGTACGCACAGAGAACAATCCATTTCGGTAGTTCCAGCATCAAGAGACGTGACAGACAACAATAAAATAACACATGTTGATGTTGAGATTTATCGGCTTATCGCACATTGTAGCCGAGTCTCGAATCATCGATTTTGACTAATATGTACTGTATTCACTTCAACTTACTTTTCGCCGGACGTGAATCTGCATTATCGACGGTCCGGATTTTTGACAACCGGATTATTGACGCTCTACTGCAGAAGAGATTCTTCGACTAAAAGCGGTCTCAAATACGTAATAGGGAAAGTGAAACTGATACACCATGGACTGACTTGAATTTTTAACAGAAAATGGGTAAAACTCTGTAAATGTATTAGTTAAGAACAATATTGTACTATATGTGTGCAGTTTAGGGGAAAGAAATTTCATTTTGAGCAAAAATTTCAAACTATGCAGAGAGCAACTGTTGTTTCAACAAACGCATTGCTGGTATTGGCTAAAACATGGCCATTCGGCATTTATAAATCGAGGTTGAGAAGACTACTGAGTAGGAAATGAACAATAAAAGTGAATAGAGAAGAATCAGAGTTGGAACGAAAAGAAGATAGGAATTGACAAAAAGATTACTGAACAGGAGGCAGATTTGTTGAAGGTTACGAACGACAAGGAGACTGTGTCATAAATACGTGTCGGACGATAGGGAAAAGGACAAGAGTTGGTATATCCGCAACCATTCTTGTGTTACAGCATATAACACCGAGATTTTATTGCGAATTTATAACAGTTTGGTGAAGACAACGACACATAGTGCGTATGCAACGAAGGAAAGGAAACATGAGAGCATGTCCTGTGGGAGTGTTCTCTGTGTGTATTGCGCGGAAATGAGGAAGTTTCTGAATGAGATAAAGGAAAAAAGGAACCCTGTATAAAAAACTACTGGAAATAAAAACTATTTATGAGTTGTTTGAATAATACATACATGAAAGATCAACGGTCAAGCAGACCATTAGATGACAATGGTGACGTAATAGATCCATTCGAAATTGTTAATAGCGTCAAAAAATAGATCATGTAATTTGAAATTGTATTGTAATTGTATGATATATTACAAGAATATAATCCTGTAGTAACAATGGAGGCGGGATTATAAGAATTGGTACAGCTAAATAAAATAAATGTAGAGGAACTTCAGTCTCCTAAAGAACAACCTTTGCAAAGAGCCTTTATTCTCTATGAATCTCTTTTGATCTCCGATTGTGACAGATGAATGACGTGGATCTTTAGCTCATTGTTTGATCTTCTGTTCCTTTTATATATCTTGCATTCTCACTTTTTTAATTTCCTTCATCTACGACAATGATTCTATAAATTCAATACTTCTGTCCTTTTCCTTTCTATTTCAGCTCTACTTTCACCACACATCACTAAATTTGTGTCATCAGCATACGGAAATGTTTTTACTCCTTTCTCTGTCGACATATCTGACAATATTTTGATTAACACATTCCAAAATATTGATGCCGTAAATGAATCTTGGTTATCCTTTTTGTTTACTTAAACCAGCTATTCCAAGCATCAATTAAAATCGCAGATGGTGAAAAAGCACAGCGAAGTTGAACAATAAATTGTTTTTAAATTATATAATATTTCAAATCACAAAAAAGAGGAATTATTACATTTTCTAAGTTTTACTGTAAATTTAGAATGACCCTGTACCTTATTTATTTCTATTGTTCTCATCTCTGTGGAGAAAGAAATGCCTTGTTTTTACGAAAAATATGTTTTATTTGTGGATGAGAATACTTTCAGGTCTATAAAAGAAATATTTCAAAACAGTAGATTTTTAGGAAAACCATCAGAACATTACTTCAAAAAAAATCTTATTCTCCGAAAGAATTAGATTCGTTGAAATAGAGAGATTTCTGTCGACACGGTCACACACGATTTGCTTGTCGCACATGACAGGGGTACGAAACCGACTTTTGTCGATATAGCCACAATATATACAGCCGCATAGGTTATAAGAACTGACGGAAGTAATTTCGGGGGGCAAGGTTGCGTGGGTAGTGCATGGTCTAAGTAACTATACGTTCGTTATTTTTCTTGATATTTTTTTCTTTCGGTATATTTAGCACAGCCAATAGAAAATATCTAAGACTTTTCATCACAATTTTGATAAGTTTTAATTTGTAAGATAAAAATTATTTAAGGTTAAAGACGATCGACTATTTATAACCGGAATGAGAATTTTAATGAAGAAAATTTGGAGATATTGATATTACTAACCAAAGTATTTTTAGAATGCCTTGCGATTTCCGTATAAGTACGAATATGAACATGTGCGAACCTTGAATTTACAAACTTTAATTCAGATAAAATTATTATTCTTTCTCCCCCGTGAAAGTACAAAGGTTAGTTTCTTCCTCTGTTTAGGATTTTGGAGCTTATGTAACGTTTACGTCGCACGTAAAGCGTTTGAAATTATATTTCTACATAAGTTCATGAAAATAATGAATATAAGGGCATATTTCGAGGATATAATATATGGACGCTTACATTGGTGATATGTGAGAATTTTAAATATCAATCCAAACTTTATTTATAACCATTAGTAAAGCGGATATAGATAAAAACGCTTTTTTGTGTACTTTTTTTCGTGGATAAATGTGTAGAACTTTTTTTAAACTGAAAAGGTGTAATTACGTAGGATTACACATCAATGTAATATAAAGAGTATTTTATACTACTATTTTAAGATGGTTGGTAATTTTTGAGTTTAAACGAGTTTTATTTTCCACTGTACTGGGACCTTTATTGCACATTTGAGTAGATAATACAGGGTATAAAAACTGTTAAGGCTGATCTCTTAAGATAATAAAAGCTTCAAACGTTGTTAAATGTAACGTAATTTTTGAAAGTAGGAAGGTTTTTTACGATATATCAAGATATAAATTTTATTTAGACGTTTATATCAAGGAGTTGTCTGAAGTAGTAAAGAAATTCCATAATATTTCATTTTGAAAAATACAAATATTGAAAAAATGTGAGGCAAATCTTAGCAATGCAGTATAAATAATGTCTGAACTTTAAATCGTAATATATTTCATTACTACACAACAATATCTGACGACTTCTCCCAAAACCTCTTATTTTTTATCCATTTGCAGATAAGTACCTTCTCTATAAACTTTCGCTGTTAGAAAGTTCGGATATTAAGAAAGTCCTCAACTCAAGAAAAACGTCTCATACAATCCTCCGGCGTCGCATTTTCTCTCTAAAATCCGGACGTATAAACTTGCACGAAGCATCAAAAAGTGCGCACCTTTTTCTCTGCTTTTACATCTCGACCGCCAACCTGCAATTTACGAAAGAAGAAACTTTTGCTTGGCTGGCGGCAGCACGCATATCTGCCCTGTCGTATGATGGACTCTGCGCCATCAGCACTGGCGCCGCTATCGTGTGCAGGAAGCTCCTGCTGCCGCGTCGTAAAAAATCACAGTCGAAAGAGACGAATGAAAATGCAATGGGAATAGAGGGTCAGAGGGGCGGAGGAGAGACATTGAAGGAAAAGAAGAACGGGAGGCGTGGGAACAATATGGATCAATGTAATGATAGTTATAACAATTCTCACCACTCTACGGGTTATCATGGAGATACTTTTCCTCAGGTTCTGAATGCGTGTAACCAGCCTTGAATACACTATCATCAACACTCTCAAATTTTTAAATCTTCATGCTCCATTTTTATCGAAAAACAACACAAATAATTTCTATGCCAAAAAGGTACGTATTATTCTGATACAATAAGTGATTCTGCAAATCAACACGGATAAAACAATAAGAGGATTAAATGGGTGGAATAAATTGTCCAATATTATTCTTACTATGTGCGAGTGAATAAACAAGTTAAACTTAATTATTTCAAAAAGATAAACTCGAATTGGGGTTAAGAAAAATAGTTGAAATTTGTTCGGGGTTGTTCATGTCCATAGTTCATTAGAACACATGGTTTCATTCAAAATTATATTTTGTATTTCAAAATGAAGAACGTTTCAACTACATCACATCATTTATATGAAACATTTGTGAATCTTGATTATGATTTCATTCATATGATGACTCCCTAAACTAGTAATGCACACACTTTTTCTGCTCAAGCATTTTTGATTTATTAGGTCAGAACATATGCAAATAATTTATGTTTACACTGACACAGGAACTTGAAGAATATAAAGTATAGGGAAAGTAAGCATAAAAAGGAAAATCTCACTTACCTTTTTTAAGAAAATGTACATAATGCATTCATAATTGAATCTCGTAACATTGCAAAATGGAATGTATTAATTTCAGTATTATTATTAGCATTAAAACGCATTATTATTGTTATATTTAGGGTAAAAGACTGATAAAGAAACAGTAAGCTTTAAATAATTCAAATAAAATAGTTTACCAAAGATTAAGGAATAGTGCCATATTCTTAAACATGGTATACAAACGAAAAAAAAACCCAACTATTTTTGGTTTGATCGATATCGGATGAAATTTAAAATTTAAAATATATTTAGACTCTTAACATTCATTGTTTTCAGTTATAAATTTCAATAAAACTTTTATAGTTTTTTTTTCTGGTTCTTGGGAAGTACCATTTGTAACTTTTCATTTCCGCGCCACGGGGTTTACAATGATGGTCCTTTCCTCCACGATGATTAGTGAATAAAAAATAGTGAATACATTTTTATAATTTTCTGGAAACCAAGAGTTCGTTATTTCCATAGATGTTTATCGTCAAACTAAAAAAGAATGGAATATCTCAAAATATTTAATAAATTTTAACTCGCTTCAAAAGTCTTCAGATGGTAAGTCTTCTCTTGCACGGTACTTGGCAGGATCGAGTATTTTAACGCCCGTGAAATATCCCGAATTCTATTTGTTTCAGTTACATAGTACACATCTTGAAGATCTCAATATAAAGAAACGTAATTTTTATATTTTGTAAAATTTATAATAGTTTTGAAGAGAATAAACAACAATGATATCAATGACAGTGTCAAGAGTCTTCGGAATCCGTACCTCTGGAGATGTTACTGACTGCTTCAGCTACCCGTTTACTCTCCTCACGTGATGGTGAGCGAAAGCCCGGGGTCGATTCCCACTCTACCGTACAAGGTGAGGTTTACAGCTGGAATTTCTCTCACCCACTCCAGACTAATGTCGGTACCGCTACGCTCTCCAACAATCCAATATCACCCCTCTACAACATCCTTTGCACACAAGAATGGTTATGTGGAAGACCTCGTTTCATAGCGCTTGCACCTCACCACAAAAAAACAACACATAAAATAATAAATATGTTACTAAAATTAATTCGCCCAGGGGTACAAAACATAAAACATCACCCATGAGAATATTTCAAGTTTTTTGAAGTAAAAACGAAATGTACTTTGGCATGTATGAAGTATACAAAACTTTACACCTGAAATTTCCAATAACGAGATTGTGTCCGAAAATTTGTTTTTTCTGACATCCCTGTTAATGAAAAAGGGGATGTAGTATTTAGTCCATCCATCCGTCTATGCGCCGCAATTTTGACTAAATGAGGATGTGAATTTAATTCAGGTTGCGTATTGCAAGTAGTATCAGTTAATGCCAATGGGCTTATTCAAGAATTGTATAATTTTACACTAAAAGTTACTGCATGTGAATATCAAAGTAGGTTATTTGGAAAAAGTTTCTGAAATATGACTTCAAATATTTCTTTCAATTTTATGTTGAGGAAAGTTTAATTAGTCGATGAATTTCATCCGTATGAGCGTTAATTTGACTAAAAGTTTGATACAAAAGCAGTAGTATAATTTCTCCGATCGTGCCATATTAGGATATTGTTCAAAGAATCTTGAAAATCTTTTATCAATGCAATGTTCGAAACGGAGAAAGAGTTTTGGAACACTTCAGTTATTATGAGAACGATATAATAGGACAGGGAGCCCAAAACTGACAGAAAATTTGTAATTCCATTCATGTATGTTTGTGTGCATGTATATACGTATGCACGTACGTCCTACTCTTTGCGATATTTATAAGGTAATGAAATTAAATATCTCACACAACAACGAATTCACTTTATTAATTAAAAGAGGTAAAGATTCATCTACTTGTATACAGCTTGCGAAGTTCTCAGTGTGAACTTCTTCAGTACAAGCGTATCTTTGGGGTTCACTTATTGTCATGACTTCTTAAAATGCAAACGATAAATAATGTGTCATATTTTCTTGTATCACCTATTTCACTTCAGATAAATACAAATAGCTCGTATTACATGAAGCGGCAAAGCAAGGGTACTATAGAATGCATTTTCATTAAAGTTGTGAATGCAACACGCCCTTTAAAACAAAATAAAATCACTTACATATTTACGTTTGTCTTAATATTCTAATTAACTAACATTAAACTACTCAAATTTTAAACTTAAGTTAGTCTTGCAGGGAATAATTACTGTATGGATTGCATGAAAACATTTTATTGTTCAATATAAAAAAATTAAAAATTGTTAACAAAGTATAATTTTTGTGAGATCCCATGTTCAAGTAAATTCATATTGTCCTTTTACTTGTGTTTTAGGCATTTTTTATCATAACGAAGTGTTAGCATTGAAGAATCGTCGCTCGGCATCTGCAACTGTTACAGGTAGTGCAGTGAAAGAATTCTCAAAACTACTGTGAAAAGTTGTCAAGAAAAATACAGAGAAATTCATTTGAGGTTGTATTATCCAAGACATTACAACACAATTAAGTTCAGAGTCGTCCTTGTCCCTGCTCTACTAGAAGAAAAAATTGCAAGACAAATTACTTCAATTTTTGTTCAATATAAGTTCAATAAGCTGAAATACAATCTCCATTTCACATTTAATTTGAAACCTATGATTCATGACACTGAATAATTTTCTTCACACATTTTTGTGTTCGTAGGTCCAAATGAATATAAATTTACTTACTTTTCACTTAGACCCGTTGGTATACTCTGAATAAAATTGTATCGTGGTTTCAGTAGTATTCCTCATTGAGTCATTAAAATTGCTCTTCTTACAACAGATACATTTCAGGTACTCCCGACTTCAGTTTTTTTTTTTCATTTGATTTGTGTGGCGTGATACATTTCTTTTCCACTGGCGTTTTGACGGGTGCACCCTCTGGACGTCACCTGAACGAGGATGACTTGTGTGCTATTATCGATGCTGAACCATCATTGATAGTGGCAAGGTTGGCAATATTCTTATTCAGGGAATAAAAGATGATAAATTGAAAAATCATTCATTATTCAACACAGTAAAAACTATGAATAGTTATTCTTTTACTCAACACTCATGAATTGACGAATAACAAGCTACTTTTTACTTCACGTAAATAAATGACAAATAATAAGTTATTATTTATTCGACACTCATTGATGGACAATTAACAACATATTTTTTTAACTGTACGTAAATAAATAGAATAATCACATAAATAGAATAAAACTAATATGAATAAACAGTTTTTTTTATTTGACACTAATTTATTGACAAATCAAAAGTTATTCTTTCATTCGACACTCATGTCACGGGGCTGACATGATGCAAAGGTTTTTTACGATAGTTTAGGTTACGAGTTCCGCTGGCGACTCAGCGCGCCACATGTGCGTAGGCGTTCTAAGAGGCGCGCCTTTCTAAAAACCCTTTCATGAAACTGTGTTGATTCTCGATAACGATAATATCCCTTATGGCAAGCTGCTCCCATGTTATTAGAACTGCGCGAACATCCGGGCACGTGTATATCATTTGATTCACAATTACAGTAAACTCCGCACTTTAAACCCCAACTTACACGTGGGTCGACTCGCTCGCCGCGGTAAATAAACCCCCTTCTGTATCACTCTTTCTACGCAGCAGAGAGCTATTTCTCTGGACTCAGGGTATTTAGACCACACACGTAAGGTACGCACTTAGGTGTCTCCCACCACGTCGATATCCCCTACCCTTTTCCCAAATGCATCTGAATGCATGGGCCGACGCCCATCCCCCTCCACAAATTATCGTAGGACCGTGTGCAACTTTTCCCTTTCCGATTACTCCTCCTACCACGGAGAGCGTTTCAATACATTCCAATGGCCACGTGGAGCCTCCCACCCCGGTGAGGGCGGTTCCAAGGTTCGTTGCGTTCCCGAGAAGATGCACCCCAATCCCCGCGACATCCCTCGAGGTTACTTAAAGCAGAAGACCACCCATCCCAACGAGTGAGGGCTAGAGCTAGTCTTTTGGGGAACTCACTGGAATCGCGACCGACGGAACGCCCGAGGATGTGACGAGACGTGACGAACACGGCTGGACGCGAGAAACGTCAGGCGCCGCTCACCGTGGCTCCTCAGAGTGCACCAGCTCTGTTGTCGATCTGCTTAACGGCAATTAAATGCACATGGAACATTCTAATGGACTCTGCCGTCTCTTTCGCCCTTAAGGCATGTCAATTCAATATGTTGAGTTTTTGCCTCGATTTGGGCATGTAACGTAAATGTGTAATCATCAGCCCATGAGGGCTCACTTGCATTTCAATCATTAAACCTTTGTTATATTTTAATATGTATCTATATTTTATTAACCTAACGCCAAAACCTGAATCCATTTTTTTAAAAAACCTCTCTGCCAAGTGAGTTACTCTATTAAATCTGGGGTCTATCCCTCCCGCTGTTGGGACGAAGACAACGCTATAATACATACATAGCAACGCCCAACGCGACACTCATATTTCGGCGACTGAAAAGTTATTCTTTTATTTGACTTACTATGAATGACGAATGTTATATCATTCTCTCAATGTGCAATAAATAAAAGATAACAATATATTTTCAGTTCTGCTTCAATGAAGAACACAAGAAGCAATCCTTTTTGTATTCCAAGAAAAAAAACTAATTGAAATGGTCGGAACCCACTACCGAATATGCACTGCAAGGACTGCGAAGAAAATTCGGAATGCGTGGGTTTTAAACAGAAAATTGCCACACTGTGGACGTTTGTCAAATTTTATATCGATATTAATAATGGTAATAACAATAATCTCTAAGAATATAAATATACACTGTCCGACAAAATTATCGGTGCAGGCAATTCATCGCTCCATAAGTTCTATGTTTCAAAATGTATTAGAGCAAAATTTGAGCTGCGCAAGCTCCATCGTTTTATCAAGATACTTCCTTATTGGGAGCACTTTGTGCTGCAATACTTTTTATCACGAAACGATTTAAACGTGAGAAAACCCCAGTTTTCCAAAAGGGGTGAAATGTTGATGGAAGTGACTCGCTCGGGGTTCCTTCCATTGATGAAGAAACACGTAAACCATGTTCCTTGGAAAAGCATACACAATCCTGAGTAGTTTTGGAACATCTGAAATACGCACTTTTTGGAGGGAGTGGGTCTTCAGATTTGGGTGATTTTTTAATCTCAGCTACTGGAGTGCACATTGTTGAGTTTGTTCACGTGAGACTATCTCTCTCCAACATTTTGCTCATGCAAATGTTATTTTTGCTCATTTTTCACTCTGATAAATTTTAAAACATAGAAGTTACGGAGCGATGTGTTTACTGCACCGCTAATTTTGTGGGTCAGTAAAGAATGAGATATGAGTGTACAGATGTTTTCGATAATAATTTGTACATGTAAATTTTTTGCGTTAAATTACAAACATATTGACATTTTATCAGTATTATAACTCGCAGCTAACTTTTTATCTTATCTAGGAATTTTTGCTGATATTTTTGAATCCGCCTCTACCTTAGGGCCCTTGATCGGAATTGATGGGATGGTCCCTTGTTTACCTCCGGAGAGTAAAATTAGTTTGTTGTCCTCCACGTGGTCATACGCAGTTTGTACTGTTTTTTGGCAATAAATTTATTATTATTACCATGAATCTGAAGGCTTGGCGATGAAACTCAATGCTGTAGGCGCTCTTTCATGTGATACTGAATATATAAATTTGAACAAAGAGATATTAAAATCGCTTAAATTTTAGACAAAAATAATGCATCTCGGCCTATTGCTAAGAATAAGGTGTATTAAATGTAGGTATTTTGGAACCTAATACGAATTCAAACGACTGACTTTGTATTTACGAATAAATATATCGTCCATAAAGCAAGTGAGAAACTATTTCTCCACTGGTTTGCGCAGTATTGCAAGTACTTATGCAGTGAGTAGTTTTATCTATATCAAGGTGACGAATGTCCCTTAACTAATAAATTTTGTACACCGATCATGTGAAAATTCACGGTGATCAGTATCACATGTAGCGGAGTCAGTCCATACGAAAAGGTCCAAGAAAAGAAATTGTCGCTCAACCATTAAAAAAATACAACATATATTCCCTGTCCCTTTACTTATCATTAGAGAGTTCAATACTGATTTTAAAAAATTATTGATCTCAAACCATTCACGTGTGACGGCCATTTTTGTCCGCGCGCGCGTTTTTTCGCGTTTGTCAGTATTTACACTATCGCTCATATCTCATGAACAATTATCCTATCTGATTTCATTGTATAAATTTAGTTTGGTATATATTTTGTCTATATGTTTTACTTCTATGAGAAAATTTAATCTAAACTTGGATATCAACATTGAACAAATTTCACTTTTTATGACATTTCTGTGAATAAATGAGCGGTAAATACATTATATTTTTTGTGGGTGTAAATACATATTAGTAGTATTACTCAAAAAGTATAAACTCTCTTATTTTTATCATTTTCATTTCATACAAAGTAATGAACGCGTATGCATTTCGTTTGTGAAAACATCGTGGCAGATCACCTTTATAAAAGTAACACCTTAGAATAACATGTAACGTGGATGCGCATGTATTAATAGTTATACATATTCCCTGTCTGACGTTAAGTGAAAAATGTAGTTATTGCTCGCTAATTCTCTATATTTTGCGATTAGATGTTCCAGTTTACAATTTTAAAGTGGCAAAAGAGAAAATGATTATTGTTTGTTTGTATCACACATATATGAGAAAAATATTATTACCGATAATCGTATTATTACACAACACTAAAATATTTCATTTTGTATGAAAGTATATCTCGAGATCTATTCAAATTCTTTCCTGCACAGATTCAATTAGTTGAAGATTAATTGAAACAGCTATTGAAAATTATAACGCACTCATAAGTCAGCAGGGCCACCATTCGCATTTGAGTTATTACTTCAAACACATAAAAGTATAAATCATTATTCATCGTACAAAGAATAAGAATACCACTGTAAAAAATTGTATTGTAAAAACTCGTTTCACGTTTTTGTATTGTAATAACAAAAAAATAACCTTTTATTCTAAATCCGTAGAAATGATAGCATGATAAATTAAAAGTCGTTTCTATGTTGCTCATTTTTTTCCGTAGAAATACTTTTTTTACTTTTTATTCGTTGTAGAATGAATACAATGTTCTTATTCATTTGACAAGTGAGTATTTTATTTATTTATTGAACGTGAAACGAGTGAATAACACTTTATTCGCTGTACATCTAACAAACGCAAAACATTTTGTTATTCGTTGCACGTCAAACACGTGAATAACGTTTTCTTAATTATGCTACTATCAAGTGTATAGAAGTTTATTATTCCTTGTACGTCACAAAAAGTTGGTAACTTTTTATTCGAAGTACGTCAAACGATTGAATAACGTTTTAATAGTCATTCTTTTGTGTCAAATAAACGAATAATTCGTCAGGCATCAATCGATGAGTGTCGAATAAAAGAATAACTTGTTGTTCGTCAATCAATGTGTCGAATAAAATAATAACTTACTATTTATTAAAGTCAAATAAAAGAAAGACTTTTATTCGTCAATCAATTTTCGTCAAATAATTGAATTTTTTAATGTTATTTTCACTACTTAAAGTAATGAATTATAATTTGTGATTATCTTATTATTCTTGGACTGAATTATTCTGATTTTATGTAACTTTGTGTGCTAGTAAGCACGCGATCGTCAACCATCCTGTCGACGTCTTGATCTTGGTAGGTGATGCCGACGGTTGCCAGAGTGTGATCTCTCTGAATCGAAGGAAGCGCCTCTCTTCTTTTCACATGAGTTCCAGTGTGGTATTTTGAGAAGTGCGTGACGCTCAACCCATGTAGCCTCGAGATTAACACACAATATCAAAATATCCCCAAATATCCCCCTCTTTTCTTATTATTTTAAATGACAGAGCGCATTTTGCAACATGACGAGCTCTTTGTGAATCCAATTCCCGTGAGAAGGGACAAAACGTCTGCTGGCTATCTGGGTGCCAACAATTCTGTTAAGAACTTCACTTTCATCGTTCATTAGTTCAAGAGCTTTCTTTATGTTAATTCTTTAATTCTGTAATCGAGTGCGATAAATACTAATTTGTAATGGTTCTCATAACCTAACACTGTAATAACGTTGTATTTAGCTCCCTTCCTGTTTCATTAGTTTTTATATGATGTTCTCTTTTAGATTAATTTAAGAATCATAACTTGAAACTTTCATTAAATTGAAGTATTAATCATTAACATTTTATGCAACCATAAACATGAAAACTAAAATAAGTTTATTGTCAAAAAAACAATTTTATTGTTTATTCATAATAATATTTCTTAAGTTTTAATGTTTACATCATTTTAAGAAATAATGTAAATACTAAATATATTCCTAGTTGAAAGTCTTGAGGAATAATTCTTGATAAATTCAAAACGAGGATTCAAAGAATTATATTTTTCGACACAACCTGACCAAATGCTGAATATCAATAAATGTACATAAAATGCACTTTTCTTTGTTTCTAAACTGTATATATAATTGTTTATTCAGGCACCTTCCAATGTCAATTTTTTTCGCTTAGCGATAGAGTCACTTAGTATGTGCTTGGCAGTATCAGGATAGTAACCTCTTGCGGCTTGTTCACAAATTTCACTTCACTTTAATTAATTAAAGGTAATTAAAGGGAAACTAAGCTAAAATAATTGGAACAAAACAAATGAATTGGAACATTTTATTCATAAAAAATGAAGAGCAACTGAGGTATTAAACTTAAACTATAAAAAACCTCAGAATTTGTTAAAAACTAGAAACATATTTACTTTTCGGAATATTGCACCCATTAGAAAACGAAGAACTTTATCATTTTACTTTCCACTAAACATAAAAAATATGACAAAAACGTTTGAAATTCAACTGAAAACGAAGAATTATATTTTGTACTATGAAAATAAATAGGCAATGAATGAATGTATTGGCGATAAAATATGTGACCAAATTGATTATAGAGTTGTTGCAAACTACGTAATCAATAGAAATCGATAAAGGTATATACAAACTAGTGCTGCAAAACCATTACACATACTTTCTCATATACGTTTCTCCGTCTGCATCATAGAGTGAGAAAGTATTCTAGAGTGAAAGAGTCATTTCTGGCGTGGTCCTCTATATTTTGGTCGTCTTCCAGTGCTCTATTCACGCTCTAAGTCGTGAGATGAACTTATTACTGTCTTGTATTTGAAATTTTAAAGTAAAAAAAATATTCAGAATATTATTTCAAAACATATAGTGACATATCAGTCTTATAAATTTAATGTAAATGTAATTTCGTTGTAAAGAGAAATTGACGTATTTTCGTATCTGCAGTGCGTTTCCTGTCTTCCTATGTATTTTATCATTATCATATCTTTAATTTCAGTTTACGAAAAGTGTATTATGCGTCTGCTTGGTTCATTTACACAGATAAATATTATTCAAACTTCTTGAAACAGTAAACTAATGTGTAAGTGTAGCAGACAAATTATTTTCCTGTGTCTATACTAAACTATCAAGCGAAATACTGCTAACGTAGATGTGATGTATACTAATTGTACTTTGCGTACATAAAATTTAAGAAAAATCGTTGGAGCCGTTTTTTATAAAAACATTCAAAAGAGTACTTTGATCTTTGTTTTAAAGTGAAAAAATAGAGCAAGTGTATCGATAACAAGTAAATTCTACCGAAAATACGAAATGCTAATTAAATTGATTCATACATTTTCTCAGAATCGCTGCGCACAGACTGACGGACGTTATGCCAAAAACAACTTTTAAAAAATCTGGGATCGGCAAAACCGGATATATCCGTCAAAATCTCAATTTCGATTTTTTTAACGATTATAATACTTTCTATATACTACTTGCATGAGAAAGTTAAAGAGAAACAATACTTTTTCAAGATTTGATACCAGATAGTGATATATGAGACCCCTAAACAATCTTCACTACACTCTGCTCTCTGAACTGTAAGCTTGTCTCTAGGTTGACTTTTTAAGTGATATACTAATTTTAACGAAATATTGGTTATATAATAGCTAAACATCGAGTGATATGCGGTTCTTCAAAGTCTTTTTTAATTTTTAATATGGATGTAGACGTACTGTTCTTCAACAGAAGAGCCTCTATCCATTATTTTGCAATGTTAAATAAATGAGTGTTGTGTCGGAGCATGCATGCACAGAACGAGTCAGGCTGTCGCCGCCGCCGGCGTGGCAAGCAGCGTGGCGGAGACGTGCCGCGCCGCAGAGCGTGACCGCCACTGCCTGCCTTCCTTTTCTGACGTCGTTACCACCACAGCCATGGCCTCCCTCCGGCGACGCTGGATCCACAGTGAGGTCTTGTGCCGGAAGTGGTGAGCCAAGGGTTGGGTCTCTTCTGTTACGAGGAAGGAGTCTGAAAACGAAGGTGCCGGGGGCTATGTCACGAAAGGAGTTTGAGGGAGAATTGTCCGGCTAACGGGAGCGCTTTGAGTAAAGTCAATTCATCTGTCGTTGAGTTCTAAATACACCAGAAGAAAATAAAACTGCCAGAGCGACCAATAAAAATTACTGAATATTCATAATCAGTAAACAATTGTTACTGAATTAATTTACTTTTTATCTCACAAAGATATCTGAAATCGGTGTAAATAAACAGAGTAACATGTATTTGTTGTGATTTCAACTTGAAAAACATATCTCATCGGCCATTTAAATGAAATTTTAGCAATTATAAATGAGGGCGTAATATGTTCCCATGTAGCAATTATATATGATTGTTTGATGGGGAAAATACTTATTTTCAAAATATTACCAATTTTGAAATCATGAAAGTGATGAATGTTTACTTTGATTTGTAGTAAATTTTCTGTAGTCGTTTTTACGTCACTTTTATCTATAGGTCACCGGACATTGGAGAAAGCTATTTTACTTTTTTTATAAGGTGAGAATGGAGAAAATGCGTTTCTATATCTTTAGCATTAAGAATATATTTTATTAAGAAAACTAATTGTATCATTAAACGTCTCGGCTGTACTGTCATCCTTCTGATGGGAAATAACGAATTGTCAGTGGGATGATATGTATAACGTGCGGGTTCAAAAAAAGTAATGAATTCTCGGAAAAAAGTAACTGACTTTCCGCCATTTTCTTGTCTAACCAACCTATTGTTTACTTTAATTAGAAAACACCAGACGAGACGTCGGTTGATAATTCTCTCCAGAGTTTTACCGACGCAACTCGTCGAGATAATGCATTGATAACTACTGATGGTCGTTTTGTCTTTTCCTGGTTTTAGCAAAGGGATAAGAATTGCTTCCTTCAAGGAATTAGGGAATACTCCCTCGGACCAAGAAAGATTAAAGATATCCAGAAGGTATTCTTTTGATTCGAGACTGAGTTGTCTGGGCATTTCATAATGAATGGAATCAGGGCCAGGAGCAGTGTCGTAAGCTGTCGCTAGAGCTGACTCAAGTTCCCACATTGAGTGGGGAGTGTTGTATGGTTCATAGTTTGAGAAACAAAAGCCAGAGGAAATGCTGTCTCCTATTTCGTTTTTCCTCGTGAAATCAGGATCGCAGTTTGATGTAGATGTAAGGTCAGCACAATATTCAGCCATCACTGATGCCATTTCTCTGTTTTTGGTGAGAACCTGACCGTGATACATAATATTGGGACTCGAGAATACCTTACAGATATCTTTCGGATTGACTCCCATACTTTAGTGGACGATGTTGTTCTCTTAATGGTACTTAGTGGTATTCTTTCCAGGAGGTGGATCTGGTTTCTTTGATAGTTCTGCGCGCTTTTGCTCTAGCAATCCGATATGCGGCGTGGTTTTCCGGAGATGGGCTACCCTTAAATTTCTGCAATGCTCTTCGACTTGCCCGAATGGCGGACCGACATGTGTCGTTCCACCAGGGGACATGAGGTCTTCGCGGAAACATAGATGTTTTCGGTATGGATTCTTCAGCGGCGTAATGAATCACCTGGATCAGATGGTCGACCCTCTTTGGGCACAACCCGCTTCTCTGAAGAAGTCAGAGAACGATACAGTGTCCAGTTAGCCTTTCTGAGAATCCATTTCAATGGTTTGCATTTGGGAACAGTTGCACATTCCTCCAAGGACAACCAGATAGGATGGTGGTCGCTACCATGCAGATCATCTTCTACCTTCCATTGGAAAATATCAGCAACTTCAGGAGAGCAAATTAGCAGGTCTATAGCATTCCATGACTCCGAGGCAAACGCAATGTGGGTCACCTCCCCAGTGTTCATTAAACATAAATCTTTACGCTCAAAGAGACAATTCAGCAGTCGGTCCCTGGGACAATCGCTCGACGAGCCCCACAGTACACTGTGGGCATTGAAATCTCCGAGGAGGAGAATTGTCTAGGGAGCTGGTGAATTAAATCCCTGAGGGAAGTCTCCGAGAAATCACGTGCCGGAGGAAGATAGATAGAACACACGGTCATAGGTCCTACACTCTGAATTTTGACAGATATAGCCTGGATTTGCGTTTGTAGGAGAACAGGTGAGCAGAGGATAGTGTTTGTAACAAACACGGCAACTCCACGTCTTGCTCGGTCTTTCTTGGTGTCGTCATATCTGAAACTGATGTATCCCCGCAGAGAGGAAGAGTGTTCTGGTAAAAGGTAGGTCTCTTGCAGGCAAATACAGATCGGATTGTGACGCGCTAAGAGCTGTAACTCTTCACGTTGAGTTCTATAACTATTAAAGTTCCACTGAAGTATGGAAGCCATTACGATTTAGAACCTCCTGGGGCTGGTTCTTGAATGTGCATTTCCGCGTCATTGTCGGTCAATACACAATAGTCTAATACGTCTGTTACCAATAATTCTTTTACCAATATCGTGCAATAAGTCTGTTACCATGTTTTGGGAAATTATTTGAGAAAATAATGATACAGCAGGTAACAAATTGGGTGGAGACAAATGGTGTTTTAGGTGAGCACCAATATGGATTTCGTGGAGGGCGATCCGCGGTAGATGCTTTGCGAACACTTGTGACGTGGATAGATTTTCGACAAGGAAGTTAGGGATGACAATTTTTCTTAATATTAATGGAGCGTTTAATAATGTTAAGAGGGAAAGCGTACTTGAAAAGCTAAGAAATATTAATGTCAATGGCCATCTTTATAACATTTTTGCAACCTATTTTGAAGAACAAACGTCGTTTCTAGAAATAGGAGACGAAAAAATCTTTTGGGACGTGGACAAAGAAAGTCCGCAAGGATCTCATGGAAGTCCGCTATTCTGGAATTTAACGATTAACGATCTCCTACGAACAGTACGGGTAAATGGCTACAAAATATTAGCATATGTTGACGATATCGTCATTTTCCTGGAAGGAGGATAACGAAGAGAAATTTAGCAAAAAGGGAATACAGTGTTAGAAATTTGTGTCAATTGGTGCTAAAATAATGACTTGGAAATAGCGGCAGGCAAAATGTAAGCAATGGTTTTTGGAAAGATAAATATTGAAAAAAGAGAACCTACTTTGAAGTTACAAAGAAGGAAAATTAGAGCCGTGAAAAATCATATCTACCTGGGAATTAAATTGGATAAAGGAATAAGGTTTAACCGACACATTATGTACAGGACAAGAAGAAAAAGTTTTACTTTTCCTTATTACGAGTAGGACTCAATAAATTCAATGTCGATATGATACCAATGTACACATATTGGTGTGAAATTTGGCATCGTGTATTACGTAATAACTTTCTTTGTAAAAAATTAGCGAGAATACAAGTATAAGTATATGTCTTTTGAGATTACGTGGTGCTTATAGGACAGTGTCAACTGACGCATTAATCGTGTTTGTTGGAATGATTCCAACGGGTAAATTGTTCCAAAAATAAGTTTTGCGATCAATTATGCGCCGTGATGGACAAATAGTACTTGATGGAAGAGTAATTAACCGAGAAGAGAAAGATTGTAGAAAGAAAATACCGAATGTATTGTTGAGTGCCTTGCAAATAGAATGGGATTTGTACCAATTAATACCAAAGACGAATTATGCAGAGAAACTTACGAAATGGTTCAGCTCGAGTGCAGGAATTGCAAAATTTTTAACGAACCATGGAGCCTTCAAGTTTTCTTTGAAACATACTTAATCTAGTAGACGATGACACGTGTGATTGAGGAAAAATTTCGTAAACATGCGAACACGTATTTTGGGAATGTATATACTTTGGGGAAGAGAAAGCAAGACATCTCAGAAAAATGAAAACAGAAACAGTGGTGAGTACGCTCGGACCTGAAATGATTAAAACAGAATGACGATTTAAAATTTTCAAAGAATATGTAGAAGGAATAAAAGAAATAAAAAATGTAATGAAAAGTTAATGAAGACAAAAGAAGAATCAAGAGATAATGTCGTGAAATATCTGAAGATGGGGACACGACTTGAAACAAATAAATGAAAATAAGTGTGTTGTGAATGTACTTTATTAAGTTGTGCACACAAAATTAAAATATGGTATTTGAATCAACTAGATCGTTTAACACAATTATATCTTGACAGATAGAGTTTCAGCAAATTGTACCCCAGGAAAACAACCAAACATTCATTCTGTGTTAGTGTCCGTTAGCTATGATAAATGTATATCTGCCTTCAAGTTTTTTTCTGATCATTTTTCTCTTGGTAACTTTTAAGTTGTTCTACATGATAAACCACTATTTTTGTAATGAAATTCTGCACTGAAAAATTGGAATGACCATTAAAACCGTGAAGCACGTGTATTACAAAGTGGTTAGAGCAATAATAAAAAGAAGGAACAAAGTAATTTACTGTATTTGAGAAAGGGGAACTTTAAGCACAGCTTTGCGAGACATCCTAAGAGGAACGAACAGATGGGAATGGAACAACTTGCCCAGCGGCGCGGTGCGAGGAATCCCCTGGAGAGAATGCAAGGCTGCAACGACGTGGGATGATGGAGTGGACAGGAGAAAGAAGGTGGGGAAAGATGAAGGTGATGTGGACTGAGGGAATGTTACGCGCTGGCAGCGTTTCACCAAGGAAAGCGCAGTGATCACGCCCGCAAGCAATTGCCAGGAGCATCGTCGAAATTGCAGTCGCCCCGGAGCGTCGAGCCAACATATCGCAGTTCATGGCGTCAAAATTGTCGTTGTCACAGCTCCTGCAAGTATTTGCCAGGACATTTCGTCTTTATTGCAGACTTCTACTCCGATACACGAATGACATCGTATAATTAAATACGTAGGTTATGCTACTAATATCATACTATTTTCATGTCGAATATAGTATAACCATTGCAACAGAATATAAGTTAACTTGGTTTCAAATATTTCCTTGCAACTTTTTGCTAACGTTCCATCGCATATTTAAGTTGTTGTAATTGCTGTTCCTTAAAATACTTTCCAAATATTTTATAAACGTAAGTCGTATAAGTCCTATGATTCGTAGAACAATTCCAATACTCTGAGCAAAATCGGAGGTACTTTGGTAGTAATACAGTCCATGACCAATAATACTGAAAATGGCACAATATAATACAGGCCAAAAGCAACAAATGGTCACAGGTCAAATTTTTTTGTGATTCTCTATATAATTCTTGGGAACTTTTCACACATATATACTACTCCCTTAATTCCAACTGCCTATGCGAATACTCCTTTATCTCACTCAGAGAAAAAACCTAGAAGTGGACATATGAGTTAACTTCATCTTGACTCAGACCTGAATCAAATCAAGTTTAAATTTTATCGTGACGAGTACTTGCTGATCAAAACTACGTTACCTCGTAGCAATGTCTCGAGTGTATTACAAAAAGCTCGCTTTTTAAATTTAATCTAGCTTATGTTGTGAGATCAAAACGGTTTTCTGAAAATTATAATTTGATTCGAAACCCAGCCTCTTTTGCTGTTGTCGCATAGAGCAAGGCTGCGGTGGCCATGGACGCAAGAATAGCAACCGGACATCATTGACACTTCAAACGTCGTTTTCGACTCCGATTTACTTAACTAAGAATCGAATGGGAAGCTTGTACTCAATGCCATAGATTTGACTCAACTACACTAATATTTCTATTGGTTCTGAATTACTTCGTGTGATTTGACCTACTGCCACTTTCTCGCCACCCAAAAACATGATTTAGGAACAATTCACATTAAACCGGCTGTATAAACTTCTTCAGTTTTAATGTTTTGGATTACCTGGGTAAACGGATTACACGACATCTGCACTCCCCAGTCTGTATAATTGTATTAATACATGACATCCCCATTGTTGTTCGCTACCTTTCCCATAATAATAGTTTCTCTATCTTTCATGTCTAATGTCATGATAATAGTCGCGAAGTCACAGGCGCGTCTTAGGCAGCCACGATTCTATCCTAACGTCTGTAAATAATTTAAAATAATCGATGATATTTCTTCTATGTTTTGACGGCATTAAAATATTAGTCGCTATGAAACATACATTATTATACTTCAATTAACGTCCATGACATAATGAAGTTAAATAAATAATTCAAGACACGACCTTTCACGAAGGAACAGTATATAATTGAACACGAAACATAACCACAGAAAAATTGGACATGACATTAAACATAAATAAAAGCACAAAATATTTTTTTTTAAAGCAGAAATTGCACAAATATGTTATGATATTGTATTGTAAATACTAGATTGTTTTCCCGAGTCCGTGCGTAAATTTAATATAATGAGCTAATAAAATTCTTTATTGATGAAAATCTATGTTTTTACATATTAAACTGAAAAAAAAATGTTTTCTACCGCGAAAAATGAAGAAAAAATAGTTAAACAGATAACTAAGTTATGTTAAATTAATCTAGTTTTAATTATTGTTACACATTTATCTAAATTGATAAGTTTGTACTCATGTATATGCAATCAACGACCTCTTTTAAGAAAATTTATATTGATGTTACCTGTTTATTCCTATTAAAAGTATATTTAACTAGTTATTACGTTTTCATGAGAGTTCGTACTTTTCACTGCTCTATTCGAGAATAAATAATAATAATAAACTTTATTGTCAAAAAAGCAGTTACAAACTGCGTATGACCACGTGGAGGACAATAAACTAATTTACTTTCCGGAAGCAAGCAAGGGACCATCCCATCAATTCCAATCAAGGGCTTTGAGGCAGAGGCCGATTTATCATTTCAACATACTCGTAACGATAAAAAAATGTTCAACACGTGTTATAGTATTAACAAATACCAACAAATATTGTATTTAATAAAACAGAAAAATCATTTCACAAGAACGTATTATCAAGCTATAAATCATTCGGAACGTAATGTTGATAATTCGTAACTATTAAATAACTCTAAATTCGCTAATAATTATATCAATTGAGGCCGTCTCTAGACAAGCGCCTAGCGAATCTTTAGAAAAAAAATCCGCCTCTACCCGAAGGAAAATCGGAGAAAACCCCGGGCCAGGATGGTTTATGATGGTCAGGATGATATAGTACGTTTTTGAATCGTTGAGACTAACACGAATGAAATTGAGCAAAATACATTTTTGAGAGCTTATCTTGTCTTGTTCTTCAAAATGTGTAGCTACCTGGTTATTAACGGAAGTTACAGAAATGTTCTCATGTGTCAATCTTACGATATGTGACGACTTTTCTCTTGTTGTGACGCGTTTGAACTATCGCAATATTCAACTGCAATGTGTCAGAATAATAATACGGTTCATCTGACTCTATATCACGCCTTTTCAAAATGCTAAACAACATCAATACATCGTACTGGCCTGTGTTAATTGCATCTTATAGTACTTTTTTAACTTGTGGCGAATCTACAATTGAGGAATATGTAACTGTAATTCACCCCAATCACAAAGTATTCTCAATAAAATGTTACTTCAGCACGTCCTGTTTCTACGACAGTGTCTCATTGAGAGCGTTTCTCGGTTATCGTTCTCAGTTGCTGGATAGTGAAAGTGCATGGAATAACTTCCTCTGCTTCTGTTGGTGGACACATTTAATTAGATACTCCTAGTAATTAGATATCATACATTGGTCTAATTTTGTATAGAAAATGTTGTTGAGAGAATTTTGGCTAACAAAAATGAATATATGTATCAAATAAGATTATTTGAAGAAGTAACACGTCACTACCTTATTGCTAGAGAAAATAGCGAGGAAGATCATTGAATTTTTTTTTGTGAGACTTTAGGGCTCGATCATAGAAATGAACTTCCTTATTTGAATTAATGAAAATTTAATTCAAGAGAATACTCCTTTTCTTTTTTCACCAGATCTCTGAGAAAGAACAACAAAAATTGATAATTCAAAACCTGAATGTTTGAATATCTTTTGCATATTTAACACAAAAAGAAAATTGTTGTGGTAAAACACAAAGTTTTAGACGTCAAGTATCCGGCAAAAACACATTATCGTCACAGGGAATATTGATTTAATGTAAAACCTGACGAACTAGACCCAGTAGTCAAGAATAAAAACTTTTTCATTCGCAAATCTTTTTCGGGTATTACCGCACTTAAATTACGTACGCAAGGGTTTTGTACTTCTGCACTACAATAGGAAACGCGTTAGAATGGAGTTTTGCTACATTAATGGTGTTTTTCGAAAACTAATATATATTTTATTATTTGCCCGTAATATAATCAAGTATTTAAGATTCAACCACAAATTATTTTCTTAAAGAGAACAGTCCTTTTCATTTAAAAATAAAATTATGTCATTATAACCCTGTTTAATCTCTTCAAAATTTCTGTGAAATTCCATAGAAGAGAAAATCTTAAACTAAATCAACTGCTCATATTATCGTATTTCAATTCTTAATATTCATAATCGGATTCTTGTTTTTTCATAGAAAATTATATGTTTTAGCATCTGATATACTAAAAGAAATATTTTTCGTCATATTAAATACATTTAAAATCCAAACCACTTGAAAATTACAAATTGAAACCTTATTTCTTTACATAATTGTACAAAATTGGGAAATTAAAAAATACTCTACTGTTTAATAACACATGGAGACGAAAATCATGATTCACAGCATAATGGTTCTATTACTAAATTATGTCGTGTTTGCAGCATAAATGATCATTATATATAGCGCAAATCTTGTAAATGAATCAACAACTATTATGAGAGGTAATAATTCAATTTCGATATGAAATAAAAATGAATAAATTCATTTTACACATCTTCACCCTTTGTAAATTGAAATTTAAAAAATTTGGATAATAATAATATAAATACATCCTCTGAATATTATGTCTCACCTCTGATTGTTTTCTTGGGCATCTTAATGTATAATAAATGTAAAAAAAAACTGAATTAAATAATTTGTGTTTAAATTAGGAGATACTTTTTGTTAATATTATAGTCAATTAATATAATACATTTTTGACATGGATATGTAACATATGCACCTGTACAGATATATTTAGAGTGATTCTGTTATATTGAAGGATACCAACTGGTGTGATAGAAAGTTTCAAAGACAAACTACATAAATAACTGGTTGTCTCTGACAACTGATTGGTTCAATTCATATTTCGACTGAATGAATACACGTGTTTCAATCAGCAATATCAAGGCGTCATATTGTAAAGTGTTCCTTCAAACTAATATATTTAGTTTTGAAGAAGTTTTCATAATCCGTTAAATCCATATTCCCAGATTTTAAATTTCTTCTCATATTTTCATTTTGTTACAACTCAATGTTTATTTGTAATGTTAATGAGAATATTTCTTGCGGACTTTTAAATGCTGACTTAAATTGTTTGAGCAATGAAAGGCTGAATTTTAAATACTTTATGAAGTTGTAAACGTTTCTCTTTCCTTCAACACATTGCTTTTGGGAATTGTCACAAAGCTCTTGCTTGCTTTGGCAATAGAGAAGAACTTCGACCTCGAACAAAGCGTTGGTCTGCTTCTTAAGGTCTGATTTGGTCTCTCGGCCGCTTTTGCTTCGCCTTGCTTTGCTTCGCGATGATTCGCGCGAGAAGAGATGTCTTTGTTGCAAGTACTACTTGAAATATTTAGCATTAGGGTTGCTCCGTCAAATTCGCGTCTTGAATAAGTGTGCGTTTCTTGTAAACCTCTGTCAAGAGAAATATCTTTATTTAAAGAATACATAGTTATTAATTTTGATGATACCCAGGTCCACAACACTAATAACGAAATGAATCTTGTCAAAATCTCTAAGACCATTCAAACAACAACAGTCCAGTGGTGCAAAATGATAAATTGTGATAACTTGAAAAATTCCTAATTAATATAAGACCTAATAAAGCGCTAATCTAATCCGAAACAATGGTATACATTGAATATTATATTGTTCTCACACTCAAGAACCCACCCTTCTTAAGAGATTGTCTATAACGACATATATATGTTTAAATCAGTGTTGGCAATCATTTTTTATGCTAAAGACCAGCATCCGTGATCTATCTGTTATTCATTATGATCTGAAGGATCGAGGGCTGCAATTTATGTCAACGTCTTCATGTCAACCGGTATACATATTAAATATAAACGTGAGAAAAAAAATTCTGAAACATATTACTTTTTTGAAAGTATTGAATATTTTGATGAAAAATGCATTTAAAATTATTTGTTAATTTTTTTATCTGTTTTTGTTTCCTATTTAATATTGACTCTTCATAAAGAACAATGTTGGCCACTCTCTGAAGAAATGCTGAAAAATATGTCTTGTCTATTCCTTTCATTTGAAACAGTTTTTATGAGCACTACCTGTTTACATGTATTTCTTTGTCTAGTATTCTACTTATTTTAATTTTTTACTTCATTTTTTGTAAGTACAGGGTGGGACTCAGCCAAAAACATTTTTAGATTTCTACGTAAACCCTCAATCATTTTTTCTCGAAACCTCACTGATACCGTTTCGTTCTTTTAGAACATGTATTGTATTGTATTGTATTTTATTCAGAATTTTTTATAAGGTACAAGTACCCAAACCTGCAGAGGATTTAAAAATCCGTGCGCAGGNTCTACCTGTATATTTCTTTAGGAGCATCTTCTCTACAATCCATCGTACTCTACCCACTAATCAAAATCCAGTTATCGTTTATTAGTTCCTCACATGGTCGCCAATGGAGTCACGAACGAAATGCTTTTCTGTTTGCATTAATATAGTAGGACTTCCCAACCTCAAGAGAGTGGGGGAAGGGCGAACGGGGAGCCTCGACACGATCTAGCTGAACTAAATAGACTGAAGTACTGTGCTAACAGTCTAAAATTAATACAAGCCGACATGAAGATCCTGTGAATACATAATAAATCAAATGAGCGACGACACCTTGACAGAGACGACCCTGCTCCAGGGGTTTCCCCTGCACCCTAGAAACTTCTCGAAGTCATCTCTTTCGTCACAAAGCAAATTTCTTTTTCTTTAGTATTTTCTCACTTCTGCACTAATTCTACTTCATCCGGAATGGTTATCTCAATTGCCTATCTTCAAACTAATATCCAAATAATATATGGTATAAAAAGTGCTAAACTAGTTTGCCACCAGAAAAATAATAATTAATCCTTTGGTATGATATCGAAAGTGTGCGTTGTTTAAAGGAATTGGTATTATCAAATACCAGAAATCCACAAAGTAGATATCAAATTATGAACAAATCTTCATTTTCAGGAGAGAAATACTCGCAATTAATATAATCTCTAAATGAAGTTATTTTCCTGGTAAAGCACTCATCAGTTTCAGTGCGAAACTAAATATAAGAATGTCTTTGTAAGAGACAGAGCGCAAGTTTCTTTCTGTCTTGTATTTGTTCTCTAAATTCGGAAAAAAAATTTCTTAACATTGACAGACACAGCACAGACTGAAGTTATTAGACTGTCTGCTAAAATGTATCCTATTGTTCAGTCTCTAAATTAAAATGAAATGAAATGAAATGAAATGAAAT
>NNCF01128683.1:1109598-1136102 GCA_002313205.1 Laupala kohalensis
AATAAAATAAAATAAAATAAAATAAAAACTAACGTTGCTAACATTATTAATTCTTGTATTCAACTCTGCAATGGCTATTAATAAATATAATCACCAATGAAGCAGACTAGTTTTTTCTACGAGATTCACAAACACGACGTTTTAATCCGCATTTAGGACATTCTCAGGTGTTAATAATGAATACACAAAATACCTACTCAAGGCAAAACGCCAACTGTGGAAAAAATGTAACAAAAAACTAATACATATATCAGAATATGATATTGTGCATTGACGATAAATAATCTGTATTAGATCGTAAATTTCGTGATCCTTTTTATAAATATTATTTCGGAAATATAACGTTTTAAAACATCGATATCGTAAACTATCGTATGACTATCGTAAACAAAGTTAAGTCAGTACACTAAGTCATGTAGTTAGTACATTTTAATGTATTTTGGAATATACTTCTCGCGAATAAATTGTACGATAGAAAAATTATTACTTCTTTATTCTTTAGGTCACAACCCTTTTAGCAAATTTACAGAGATAGTATTAACGATCATATGTTATTTCAACTAAAATAGAATTCATTTTGTTTTAAATTCGCTGCTTCTTCGTTATTGCAATGTGACATTATTCAACAATCTCTGATCATGATGTGCCCCAGATTGCAGAAATTTGCATCTTTTTCTATTTCTTCAGTTATTATTTCTCTAATTTCTCTAGATATTACGGACCACTCTTCTAAGTTAGTAGTCGTCTCTGTTAGTAGACAAACAATTTAAGACAAATAATAAATGTACTTTTATTCAGGAACATTTCAGCGCCGAAGAAATACTAAATTGAGACTAAAGAAATGTCTTGACCACAAGTAGTGGGAAGCTACCCGAAAAGCTGCCACGCCTGCACCCTAACGGCGTTGTCAGAGACATAGAAAGTACAGCAGTGGTAGAGAAGGCGGTTGGTGCGGTGGGCACCGAGCCAAATGCGGAACCTCGAAACGGATGGCATGCAACGGCGCGGTTGGATGGCGTGGAAGACTCAGCCACCAACGAGCGTTACAGCGGACAGTCTCACACAGAGATATGTCCTTTTCTTCAGATGATGGCACTGCCTTTTAGTAGCACATATTAATGCAGCCGTATTTGTTATCTCGGAGCGTTGGAACGAAATACACACGCCAACGGAAAATTTATTTTGTTTTGTAAAACAGGACAGAATGAAGATCTAGATTGAAATCACACGCCACATTTAACGATTCATGCAAATAAATATGCTTGCTACTTACGTTCATAAATTAAATACAAATGTTAAGTTGATTTCAAAATATTTAATTATCACAAAAATTCCAGAATATCTCTTTGAAAAATGATTACTCGTAATTATTTTACCACGGAAGGATTCAATATATTTAACATGAGATCACAGATTGTTTTCTTTTTCGAAACTATTTTCAATTTCTTTCTTTATTTTTATATATTCTTTCTTCTATTATGTTCTTTTTTCGTGGGTAATTTTGTATTTTCCTTAGAGAAACTCGAAATGTCTTCATGCCTATTAATATAGTTCATCAGAGAAATAAGCGGAATTAAATGTAATTGAATGAGTTACTTAGAATGAAAAATATTTTGTATGTCAGAAGAAGATTCTATGACCTTTCTTTACTGCTCCCTCTAGATATTCTTCAATTATTTTATTATTATAGTGGAAATAACTGGAAGTATTACTTTTAGAAATAATTTATACTTAAAATAGAAACTTTAAATTCTCTCTCCTTTAAAAATGTCGTGCTATTCCCTGTTGATGTTCCTGAGGAGTGATCGTACATAATATTTCCCAACAAATACAATTTAAATACATCCAGTAACATGTACTGATTGCGATTTCAATTGGAAAATCATACGTCACAAGCCATTTGAATGAAATAATTGCAATTATAATTGTTGGTGAAATACATTGCGCCTTATGGAGAAAACGCTTATTTACATAATAAACGTGCGTGAAGAAACATGGCAAGATGTTTACAATTGTCGAAACACCGACGACAAATTCAATGTATTTACCTCAATATTCCTAAAACATTACAACTCTAGCTTTCCCATAAAACGCAAGTTAATTCACACAAAGAAATACAATAGATGGATCACCCAAGGGATAAGAATTTCTTCAAAAAAACAAACGCCGTTTATATTATCTGTGCAGACAATTTACTGACTGCATATGGGGTGATTAGGTTCGTAGAACCAACTGTTTGTAACAGTAAAGAATGAGGAAAGGATGTAGTGTAGATGGTAGTGATTGCCAACAAAAACAGTTTAATAAAACATGCAATATGAAGGAAATGGAGAAGAATGATACAATACTGAGTTCCCATGGTACATCGTGATGAATGAGATGATCCTGGAAATTCAGCCAAAATGACGTCGTAGTTGAAGTCGAGTTGAATTGTTCTGTTGATGTACAGTGGAGTTGAGTTGAAAACCAATAAATTGGAGCCAGATCTTCAAGTAGACGAAGATGCCTTACAAATGCGTCCTGGTGAAGGGTTGAAGCAGAGAAATGTCAGCTAGCATGCCGACCAACGAGGGTATTAGTGCGAAGAGAGGTTTCTCCGCAGACGAGGTTGGAGAACGAAGTGTAGTACGAATGAATGAATATCTTGTTTTAAGCTGTCTCCTTTGTGCGCGCGGCTGCATGTTTGATTGGTACAATCGATTGCGTGACGTCACGACTCGACCATCTATCGATGTCATGAGTATTGCGTGATGTTACTGAAATTCTTGAACTCGTTCAGACTCAGTAGTGCAGCATCGTGTTTTACAAATTTAATCAATAAAGGAGCTTGTAATTAATAGATCGAATTATGTTATGTCCAATGATTTCCTATAGATATATATATATATATATATATATATATATATATATATATATATATATATATATATATATATANATATATATATATATATATATATATATATATATATAAACTCCAAGGCGTAGAATTTGAATAGACCTATGATGTTAGAGGAAATTTTCCACAAAAAGCCAACAATTGAGATGTGTCACTCATCTTGCACAAAGATTGTAGGTTTCAGAGACGACTCACTTGACTTAAAAACATCTCATGATAAAATATCAGAACATTATCTTTCAAAACTCTATAACCAACCACCCGAATTCCATGATTATTTTCTTAAATATAAGACTATTCTTCGAATAGTACTCTATGCTGCTTAAATTATGGAAAATGACAGGCAGGTACTAAAATCGAACAAGCGGACGAATACCATGTGGAATATTGTTAAAAATTACACGTCAACATCTGAAAATCGCGTAGAAAACATTTCCCTACTAAATGATGGAAAAACCATACCAAATTCTCAGGACATAGCAAATTTTTTTAAATTCTTAGTTCCCAGAAGTAGGTAAAATAACGAACTCAATATCTTCAAATCAATATCCACCAATTATATCCACCCACGTACCCAATTCTATGTTCACTTCCGAAATTAACGCCAGTGAAGTCATGAGAATCAACAGCTCATTAAAAAATGATAATACATCCGAGTTTATATTAAATAAATAAGTCCCACGTTATATTAAATCCACTCATAAATATTTTTAATAGTTCTTGTTTGGAAGGGGTGTTTCCTAACATATTTAAGAGAGCTACAGTGAAACCTTTACACAAGAAAGAAAACAAACTTAATGTTGGAAATTATCGACCAAAATCTCTACTATCCACTTTCTCAATTCCTTCACTAATCCTTTTTTCCACTTCATGTGGGGTCGGCGAATGGGTATGAATATATGATGCTTCGTTTTTTGGATTTGGCTGGGGAATACTCGGGTGCCGAATGCCCTTCTGCCGCACCTCCCCTGAAGCGGTGATTATGAATGAAATGGGGGTGAACGACCATTTACTTGCGTAGTATCTCAAAGTTCAATTCTTGGCCCTATACTCTTTTTATTGTATGTGAACGACATGTCATCCTACACATCAGATTGCAAAATGGTACTTTTTGCTGATGATACTAATTTACTATGTACACACGCCAATGCTCAAAATGTTTTGTCTAACCTTTCGACTTGGTTCCATGCAAATCGTCTCATTGTAAACACTGACAAAACAGTGTCTATGTCATTTCACAATAGTATCACAAAATCTTTGCCCCAGGTTTCTCTTTCTTTAAACGGAACACAATTAAAAACTGTTACGAATACAAAATTCTTAGGTCTCCATATTCAAGGCAACCTCTAATGGGATTGTCATGCTTACAATCTTTATTCCCAATTAAGCAAATTTTGTTACGCATTCCGAATCTTAGTTAACGTAGTTAGCCCACGTATTTCCCGTTGCATATATTTTGCAAACCTTTTTCTTCCATTTACGTTAAGGCATTATATTCTGAGGCAATTCCGGTGAGAGCATTCAGAATTCAGAAGAGGATAGTTTGGAAGAGAATAATTTGTAAATGTCACCCCAAAAACTCTTGTAAACCTTTATTCAAGGAATTAAATATCTTAACACTTCCCTGCATTTATATTTATGAAACGGTCGTGTTTGTTAAGACAGAATTACTGAAGTGCTACCCTTGCTTCATACGAAACAGTATCTTTAACGAACACAATAGCAATCATATTCATCGCAATAGCAATAATATTCATCGTTCTAGAGTGTCAACCACACTTTACCAAAAAGAACCATATCATTTGGAAATCGTACTATAAAATTCCCTGCCCAAAAATATAGAAGATGATATGAAATTGAATCTCTTGAAATCCGCGGTTAAAAACTACCTCTTGCACAAGTGCTTGTACAATGTAAAAGAATTTATTGATTTTAATAAAAGTTAAATCCGTCTTGTTCTTAATCACGCCATTGCTGTAGTACTTTTTAAATAACAAAAATACAATTTCAAAAACTATTTTCTTGCATGATTGTTGTGTCTTATGGCTCATATTAATTTAGTTTTATGTGTACTTAATTTTAGCACGGTTGTGTACATAAATTCTTTAGCCCCATCCTGGCCCGGATTTTTCTCCGGTTTTCCTTCGGGTAGAGGCGGATTTCTTATACAGGTTCTCTAGGTTTTATCTAGAGGCGTGTTTTTTGTAACAATAAATCGTGAATTTAGTGTTACTTCAATTCTTATGATTTGTAAACTATATACTCAGAATAATCCGTAGTTCGATAATACATGTAAAATATTTTTTTTGTGTTAAATTACAAACATATTGACATTCTAATAGTATTATAACTCGTAGCTAACTTTTTATCGTATCTAGGAATTTTTGCTGAAATTTTTGAATCTGTCTCTGCCTTCGGACCCTTGATCGGTATTGATGGGATGGTCCCTTGCTTGCTTCCGGAGAGTAAATTAGTTTATTGTCCTCCACGTAGTCATACGCGGTTTGTACTGCTTTTTTGACAATAAATTTATTATTTATTTATTTATAAAATTACCCATTAAGTTATTAATTGTGAAAGGTTATGAAAATAAAATGCAAGAAAATAGTGAGTTAACCTGCCAACAATTAATATTAATACACAATGCAAATGAAGTTTTGAAAAATGAAATTTTTACATCTACCTTCAATTATCTTTTATTTCCATTTTGCCATTATTGATAGCTTACAGATAAAAAAAATCAATAACTTTTTAATGTTTTCTTCATAAAAGCTAAAGATGATTTTTGATATTTTTTGTCTGAAATGTTTTCTATTTAAAATGTTATCAATTATAATCATAATGTTTTACCCTCTCTTTTATTTCATTCCTAGATGTTAACAAATCGGAAAGCAAAAGGTTACACTAAAAGGCTTCATCCACTCACTTTCACCCACTGTCGGTACATCTATATCCCAGCTGTTCGGGATACACCGAATAATTCACAAGTTATCTGCTTCTGTATACACCGTCCACAAAAATACGCACAATGACTCTCCTATCGAAGCGGCAATGACGCGTTGGAAAAGAAAAATGTTACTGTAGCTGAAACAAACTCACCTCGATGGGTTGTACTTGAAAGCTTGAATGGGCATAGTGAAACGATCTCAATATGGCGCTGAATACATTGTAGATCCTTCATATCTTATCACTCTCGAACACACCTGCGACCAATATGTACTTCGGAAATTGTCACGTTTTTATTGCGTTCATCTCGTCTACACCGTCGATCAAAACGGAAAATGGCTTTGAGTCTGAGGCGATATGTTCTCGCTCGCACTCCCTCAAGCGGCGTATCGAAGGTCACAAAGGGATTAAAGTCATAAGAGTTTAAATGGTTAATTTTAAGTGGTTTCAATAGGTAGTTAGAATGATCGTCGTTTGAGTTGTAAACTCATGAAAGTGTCGTTATTCTAAAGCCAATGAAAACACGAAGAAAGATAAAAACATTTAATACGAAATAAGTGCATTAATATCACAGAGAGAATCAAAAACATGCTTCTTTAAAAAACCGTAAGTACTACATGTTTTTCGTCATTACTTATCAACAATCACTAAATCAATGATGTTACTTTAATACTCTCCTCCATTTTCAATTTCATGACATTACGTTACTAGCAACAGTAATCTTCCTCAACACTTTCTCGTTCTGTGTTGGTCATGAAAGGGTAAACGACTGAAGAAATTAGTCGTAGAATCACCATTAAAAGTTCTATCTACCCATAACGATAAGGAAAGGACCTATCTTTCACCAGTAATCGAGGAAAAGTATAGGGAGAAATTAATATGTTTAGAAAAATTATATTATACATATCGCAACACCATGCATTAAATTTTTCTGATAATGTTAATTAATTCCATATTACACAACTAAAACCATACTGTGAAAATTGCGTTGCTGTAAATGTAAGCGTTGCTACAAAAGTCAATACAGGATAGCCATATTTCAAACCCCTTCACGAGACTTTCGCTGTTAACATGTTTGCTACTCGAACTCCATTCATTTTCCAGAACTTACTTCGGTAGAGTAAAATGTACCCTTGTAAGGTAGTATGTTCTTTGTATCCCTACCAATTTATGCACTATTTGTTCATTTTCCCTCCGAAGTTGGTCGACTGTTAAATACTTAAGTACACGTGGGAGAAAGTACAAACGAGACCTATGATTGTTAAATTATATATTTAATTAACCTTTTATAACGAAGTTCCATATTATTTTCTCAGTCCATTTTGGAAATAAAAAAAAGTTAATCTTCTATTTCTTTCCTTTGGCAAATGTCTAAAGACTAATTATTATGCTGCATTCTGGCTGCTCATAATTACTGTAACTTGCTCATAATTACTGTAACTTTTGATGATCAGTGATTGAATGACTAAAATGAAATTTGTGTAATTCATTATAAGCAACAGGAACTTTTGAATAAGGGGTTCTACTGGAAGTACTGAGTTCTCGCGACTTTTCTCATTTCAATCGTATACTTATCTCATGGAGCAGGTTACCAGGAGGAGTTAAAATACGCAAAATGTTTTCTGTGAAAGGGATTCGGAAGTACTCGCCGGCGGGAATGACAATGCCACAAGATGTAGTCCTTCATTAATGAAAAAAACTTTATTTTCGATGTTGAGGGAGAGAGAGAGAGAGAGAGAGAGAGAGACGTGAGGGAGGGGAGGAAGGAAGGGAGACTTGTTCGCCCAGAAATATCCTATTTGTGGATAATGTTGGCATTTTTATTGTGATTATTTTAGAAATGAAACATATTATTATTTTATTTGAAGTTCACTGAATAATTAAATTATTCTTTTTTGACGTGCAGTGAATTATGACAGATATTCAATCACTCTACTACATTAAATAATGAACAGGAAGTTATTCTTTTATGACAGTGCAATTGATAAAAAATAATTTACACATTTACCGCGGTTCTGCAAATTACCAATAATTTTTATTCCGGGCACAAAATATAACGATAAATAAATTTTTAATCACTTTTAGTACAATAATATGACAACTTTTTATTTATTAATCGTCAAATGTCAAATAAAAGGTTAACTTTTTATTTTTTATCCATTTCTGGTGAAAATTTTTATTCGTTTTTTTATTGCACTTAGATTAATGAAAGAACTTTTAATTCGTTTTCCATTACACCTTCTTTCTTTATTCTAGTAAAAATTGTTTACTTTTTACTGGCTGTAAATTTTAATTATACATAATACATACATTGTACATTTAACTGCCTTTATTCCTTTTGTTGCCCGCGGCCACAGCTTATGATCCATCTTCTCTCTTGTAAGCAATGCGCAGTGCGCTAATGCGAGCTAAATCTTCCATGATGACAAACCTCTCTCAAGCACTACTATATTAGCAATGCAGTCAACATCACTTATTGAATCTTTTTGTCTGAGAATGCTAGTTAGCTACATAAACACTTAAACGAGTCTTATGTTTCCATTATAAGCATGTTTTTTAATACTCATCCTCAAGCGACTACAAATTATGTTCATTTGTCATTCAGATTTATGAAATAAATTGAAATCGGAAGAAATTTTGTAATATTTTCAGTTCATATGTTATCTCAATATTCTCAATACGTTATCTCAATATTCATATGCAATCCTTATAAGTCGTAAACCTAAAATATAAAAACTGCTATATTAAAGGAAAAAAATTAAATAAATAAAGTCCATTGATCTTTTAGAAATGATATGAAAATGAATTATATGACCCTTATATTAAAATATTAGGCTCTAGTGTGTGAAAGATGAGAATACAATGAATCTGAAACATAACTTTCTTTACACTTAAATACATAGTTTTGATTAATATTACCGGGAAACTTTCCAGAATATTCCAATAAAGAAAAGAAAGTCAACTGACATCACAAAACTATTAAAGGTATGAATTTGAGCACCCCTGGTCCGCAAGTGTTTGTTGACAGTGTTTCTACGAACGTGTCGGCCTCTATTATCCATTTTAAAGGACTAATTTCATAATACGTTTTATGAATGATCACCAAAATAACAAATTTGTATCTATAACGTCAATTTATGTACCTAACTGGTGCAACAAAAAGCACTGGTTCAATAAAATACTGGTTGATGCGTGTGAACCAACACTCATTGTAGCAGAACTCCAAGAAAGTCGTGAGGAATAGAGGTTAGAAAACTATTGAGGTGATGGAATAGATGTCTATTTACGAATATGAACGTACACTTTGTTACCATGAAAACATTCAGATAACTTTACATGGATGACTACTGTCATCCGCGCGACCACTGTAAGGTTAAAATTAATATCCCACAAACATCGTGAACCAGAGGGGAAGAGCGTTTTGTGATTCGTTTTCTATTAAGTGGAGATATGAAACACATGGACATTTATCCCAGAGTAACAATGTGTGTTTGTCATCGCTCCAAGTGTGTGAATGATGTTGGAAGTTCACACATGAAATAACGTCCATGGCACTGCAGAGGCAAATTACCTGACTCGTGAAGCTTGGAAGGAATCTGAGCAATGCAGAATGAACAAGTATTTATTTCAGATTTTGAGATTTGCTTTTGATCTAAAATCACGAATGTTTTCATGAACAATTTACTAACACTCAGAAGTAAGTATCCTGGGCCAATTAAGGAAATATGCAACTTCTTTATTTGATTTTGAATGTGCGAGTTATTTTGGCTGTAGAGCATAATGTCTAAAAATCTGAAGATGTTTAAGCCTAAAAAGACGTTTATTTGTTTTGGCTTACTTGACCTGGAACACTTTTTCTTACTCAATATTTTATAAAAATTAGTATAGATTTTTTAAAATATTTTATTGAATAACATTAGAATGTATTTAAAGCCATTCTTTACTGGCGTTCCGAAAGCGACTTGAAAACGCGTCTGACTGGGCTAATTATGGAGCATTGTCTATACATATGCTAGAAACCCACACTTGGTCACGTAAACTGACGTTTGGGCGTTGTCAACGCAGCTAGTTGCGCTGGGAGTGAGAATCCATACTACACGGACGCCTTGAGAGTGTTTCGAGCGTCCTCTCCCATCATGGTTAGATTTTGAAGTATCGACCTCGGGTATAGATACCGAGTATCGAATTATCTATTTACTTACTTCTTCTATCATTTTGTGGCGTTTACGAGTTTTATTTCCTTATGCGGACATTCAGAAAGGAGAAATTGTGATTTCATAATGTTTCTTTTTGTTTCTGGTCTAATTATATGCAACACTTTTTCTTTAGTGAATTAATTACAAACCCTTTATCCTTAATTTGATTACCCCAGTCAAAAACAATATTCATACTTTTATAAAAAAATCTTTGTCAGTGTATAGAATTTTAAGTACAATACATTATAATATAATATATGACTCTCGCTAATTAAGATATATCATTTTTAGATTTTATTTAGTTGACATTCTTATACTTTTTTTTTCTAACATGAAATGTGGATATTTTTATGGCATTTGAATGTTACTTCGTCGCACCAGAGTCATGAGAAACCAATGATGACGTGTGATATAGAGAGAAATAGTGGAAACGGTTCAAACGGTTGTCTTGATTGTGAAGGCAATTTCTTTGGTTAGTTTTGGCTCCGTGGGCTATTTCAGCGCCCATAGAGAATGGTCCTAGATGTGCTGTGTGTTTGAATTCCGTTGTTTACTACCTTACGTTTTGCGCATTGCATCAGACCAAGACACTCGCAAGTCACAGAACTTGAAGATCTTCAGTTGTCAAGCTTCTCTATCGCTGATGTTGCCAACGGTGACAATAGTTGGCAGTGCTGCCATGTCTCATACCTTCCTCCACAATGTGTCTCGAGTGCTTGGCGTCGAAGGGAGCAGGTCGTAAATCTGTGGAGCGGCAGCATTGTGTGCTTTGAGGCGATGACTGCTGTCGCTAAAGCGCTAGCGATGACAAGAGCGATGACAACGCCCGTGACAAATATGCTCACGATCATGGCGAGGATATAAATAAGACAGCGATGGAGCCATGGAGGTCGAATGATGGAAGAAGCCATAAATGATTTTATTTTTTAATCTGTTCTTTTATCAGGATGGTGACACAATTGTGGCAAAGTTCACAAAATTACGTCTGATGCTTCACCTAACACAATTTTGAAGATGGAAAAGGGTGATGAGATGCAATGCAACAATTGTCACTTGTAAGGTAAAAATTGTATTAATAAAGTTGATTGAAACATTGATTTCATGGTGCTTATTAAATGTTTAAAAATTACAGATAAATATTGAATAGTGTGTGGTATTATTGAAAACTTGATTTCAGTACAGGTTTATTGAAAAGAAAGGATAGGATACTGTGAGGCAAATTTGGTGATAATAAAGGAGATCTCAAACATAACAGATAGGGCTACATATCTTGCCTCCAAGACAGAAAAAAACTTTACATGTTATTTTACTCTTTGTTTCGAAGACATATAAGAAATTGAGGTTACAACACACGTCAGTTGAAGTAATGGCACAATAACTGGTTGACTGTACAGTATACATTCTACCCCATAGAACAACAAATGGTGACAGCACGCAAACGATGAACGTATTGCTGAATGATAAACACCTGAGTTGCGTTCACTTGCGGAGGGAGACGGCTATTATGGGTAATAGTTATGATGCATCTGGTGACAATGGCGTCAGTCACATTACAAGTGAGCTAGAGCTTGAGTCATGGAGAAATGGGAGGTTACTTTAGGCGATGGAACACAGTCTGCAATCGTGGATTGGTCCTATAGGGATGGGTATGTCGTTAACCCTGAAATGCTGTTGAGCAGCTTTGTGGCTGCATTAACAATGTCCAAGGGTGCGGTTTGGTCCATTAGTGGATTTAATGGAGCAGACAGAATGTTTCAACAAAAATCCATGAGACTCTTTCAATGGAGAAATGTATTATATATATATATATATATATATATATATATATATATATATATATATATATATATATATATATATATATATTCATTATAATATACATATTAATTAATATATTATTACATANTCAAAAGGAATTGAAATATTCAACACGAATACAACAGATACAATTCAACAATAATACAATAAATTCAACACAATCACATTAAAAGTACTTATTAATAAGGCACATCAAATAAGTTAGTGACAATTATTAAAGAACGAAAAATATACCATTTTGACATGCGTCCAATAAAAAACGTTACGGCATGCGGATTTCAAGGAATATTTCTCATATATCAGTGGTAATATTTAAACCGCATACTAAACGAAAACTGAAATATCTCTCATTTGACAATAGTAATGAGTATAAAATTACGGACTACAAAAATTTAAAATATGTTGGCTTTTAAAACTGATGTACGTCTTTATCCATTATAAAACATCATATGAAAGTGGAAGTAGGCACTTAGGTGTCAGAAATGGGTCATTCCTTTTTAAGTCAATCTTAAGAAATTCTTAATGTAATATCTGTATTGCACGCGTTTTTAGCCTCAGTAAAAAAGAAATATTTGGTTTATTTATTCTAGATAATATTTTCGAAAACTTATAATTGTAATTTTTGGAAAGTTTTGAATGGAACACTAATCATTTACCAATATCATTCATCGCCAGTGAACTTAAAGAAATGCTTTATTTAATCTCCCTTCTTCTGTTGGCTGACGAAACGGCACTGAAATGAATCTCACTGGGAAGTATGTTATAATATATTAATAGTATTAATGGCGATACATTTACACGTATAAAAAATTATAACCCATTCCCCATAAATTGGAAAATTAGATATTCGTCAATTTGATAAATCCAATTATGAAACAAAATTTGTGTAAACAACACAATTATTTACGTATGTGTTGATTTATTCGAGAACCTCAGTAAGACTATTTTCCTCATTTCAGCCCGTAAAAGAATAAAAAGAACTTCACCGCGGGATACTCTGTCGTTCGCCCATCATTTGACATGAGGAAAACATAGGGTACCATCATTAGTTGCCTGTGCGGATCAAGGAGAAGAGACGTATCTCCCGAGTAGTAGCTTGGCGCTGAGGAGGGTGGACGTAAAATGCAGAATCAGGATTTACTAGTTGCAAGTCATTAACCCTGGGAGCAGAGTCGTCAAACAAAAGAACGCGAATGAAAGATATCTTTATGATTCGCATTTATATATGGTGACCCTGCGATGACTTCTTCTTTGAAGAGAAGTTCATAGATGTCCAAAGCAGATCTCAGGACACTGATCCATCGAACTTAAGGGTTGTTCGGTTTGCTGAGAATCAATGAGTTATTGTATATTTTATCCATCAATTTTTTAAAAGTACGTGTTAACGAAAAAGCAAAGTTAAAATTTAATTAAAAAGAATCTCTTGTTAATCTGAGATGATTACAAAAGTAAATTACGGAATATTCTGGACAAAATATATTTATAAATTAGACAAGTAGCTCTAATGCATTTAACGTCACTTTTCTAGCATAAATGTGAATTATTTGAAAATATGTGCTACTATTAAATCGCAATACAATCATACAACGTAATCATCGTTTATTTTGTTTTCTCCAGTAAAATGTTTTATGTATTAAAGTAGTAAAATATTTCCAGTGAAATGTCATTTTCATCTTATGCTTCAAGCGTAGTTTAAATGCATAATCATAATCGTAGCAACAACATCTCATCATCACAACCGTCTCGTGTGTGACGCATTGACTGAACCGCGTGCACACACTGCATCACATTACGCTTTCCCTTTATCTGACGTGGACGGACATGCCACGCGTCCATCGCCACAAAGGCAGAGATTCAAGCAACAATGTCAATGCTGTATACGACTCCACTGAATAGAATCACGTTTCGATCTCATGAGTATTTACATGTGTACCAAAATTGTGAATAGAGTGGATGGCTCTGGAAAATATGTAATGATTATTAAGTATAATGTTTTAAATAACTTAAACTGTATAAAGAAAAAGATGCTCTTTCTCTATGAATAAAATGCACCTTTAAAACAGTATTTATTGCACAAAAAGACATAATTGATGACAAAAATATTTATGAACAGATGGAAACAAGGTAAACATTTCGTCATAAGAATAAATCACAGAACATTAGAACCAAATATGAACTTAAGTCTGGTTTCACACAAAAAGTGTTATGCTGCAGACACGGAGGACATAGCGGAAATATATTGCTTCTTATGGAATCAGGCACTTCCTAAGTTAAAATTATGGCGCGCGCAATTCTTTTTCTACGTGCGACATTTTTTGTTGTGAGACATTCTTCTAGAACGCACAAGAAAACCATGCGATAATGATAGTGACTACTAATGATCAAGTCGCTAATTTGAGTGTTAATTTAAATTATCAAGGGTGCAGAAATGAAATTATTTTTTGAATAATCGGAAGTGCTGTAAAAATACGTTGAAACTGGAAATGCAATAATACATCTTTAACCTATTTACTCGCAATATATCATCCAAATATTAATGTTCCACTTTGAAGAATTTTCTTTTAACTAACCTTGATATCAATTCCAAAATATGAATCTTATTGAAGTCCATCTCTGGCAAGCAATGAGTTCATGGGGAAAACAATTCGTTCAAGGGAGAATTGCACGATCATCTCATACGTTATTTTCGAAATTTCAGCCACTCTATATTGAATTTTCCTGTCTTGCCACGGATTCTACTCACACATTTTCTTGAATTACAGATATTACGTAAAATATATTCGTCATATGGTAAAATGTACTTATGAATCGGTTTCAACGATGTTATCAGAAAAATAAACATCATTATAAAACTTACAGCTAGAAACCATTTTGCATCATTCACTTCCTTAACATGAATTTAACATGAATGAGATATTGAGGCGATCTCGTTGCAAGACTTGCTGGATAATGTTCCGCATCAGACATTTTGCTAGCAATCTATGACACGTAACTCGGAACGTCACTTGACGACGTTTCAAGTAGGAACATTTGAGTTCATATTTCTTCGCGTAGATACGGCGTATTTTGAGTTGGTGGAGCTAATAAGACTGCCACTACTATATTTCTGTGAACATCATGTTCTTGTTGGGCATTGATGAAAATATCTTCCATTTCTTACGATACTTCGTCGAATGAGCTTATTACGTCACTTTTCTAGCATAAATGACTTTTCTAGACGTCCTGAAACCTGACAGCTATCTCGACGTCTTCTCTATCGTCGTTGCGGCGACCTCACACAGTTGTCCTTATGGCATTGCCACCCCAGCCTCCAGATGAAGAGATGAGACAGAGAAAAACCAATTGAAGTTAAAATGTGAAAATAGCGTTATTTAAGTTGGTGTGAATAGTACGAGAGGCAATATTTGCGGACAAAGTAATCTAGGTCAGTCAGATAGGAAGGTCGAGAAGGGTGGCTCCGAAGTGTGAGCTGATGGTAAGATAATCTTTTTCTATAACGCCTGAGAGAACACAGGTGGATAGTAAACGCTCGAAATGAACAGAAGAGAACTCCACCAACTCGACTTGTAACAAGTCAACTAATGTAATTTTTGTGTACAGGTTTTCAGTTGTTTCCATAAGAAACTTAAAATACACCCCGACACACGAATGATATTTTTAAATATTGCGCTGTGCCACGTAAACCTATCACAACACTATTGCGAAATAAGTTGAACGTCGAAATAAAGAATGTGAGCAATTATCTTTTTAGAATACTGCAATTCTACGACTTTGCAATATCGTTTGTGCTCATATTTTGAAATCATCTCGCGCAATACTATTGCAACTAGTACATTGATTGACAACGAGTAAAGACTCACCAGTTTCCTCCAAGAGACGTCGCCATAATTATTTTCCAATGCGCTATACGCAAGTATACCAACAGACGACAGGTTTTTCAGTCTTCTAAAAAAAAACTTTATCATCCATTGCAACGTACGACACTATGATGCTCATGTGACCCCGAACTAAACGGTATTGCTTATTGTAATTATCTTATATTGTTGGAACTTCCAACTTTCTCTTGTAGAGATTGCGGGCCATCGACTACTCAAAACCCAAAATGGCCCATAAGCAATAAGAACACACTTTAAGTTTACAAATAAAAAGGTTTATTTGGAAATTATCCACATAAAAGTAGATGATCAAAAACTTTTAACATGTTAGAAATCACATAAACGTGAAATCAAATCTCTTCTTCACCATCTTACTCTTCTAGTTTGAAAATAGTTTCTAGATAGTGATTGCCTTTCGATCTGACAATTGTACACACAGTGAGTATTTAATCCGTACATGGCATTTCTATTAGCATTTATATTTTTTGTATTTTTGAATCCGCCTCTGCCTTAGGGCCCTTGATCGGAATTGATGGGATGGTCCCTTGCTTGCTTCCGGAGAGTAAATTAGTTTATTGTCCTCCACGTGCTCATACGCAGTCTGTACTGTTTTTTGACAATACATTTATTATTATTATTATTATTGCATTTATATTCTATTAGCATTTATAGCACTGTATATTGATTTCAATTTGATGGGATATTTTAAGGGAATTGAAAAGAAAATTCATAACCAAGTTAAATATGAGAATCGTATCACAAAACGTATTAAAAGAAAATGATGTAACTATAATCATTTCAAGGAATAGTAGTTAATTTTCAATTTGTAACACGTTTTGCGTGAGTTTTTACCAAGGTATTGAATGTTATTCATACGAAAAAGTTGAGTATCAATTGAAAACGCTTATATACTTTCTTCACGTTGACATAACGCAAAGGAAGGGCTGGCTTTGTATAGCGAGAAACAGTATAATATTATTTTCTAAACGAATTGACACTTGACCTTACAAAATCAAACGATTCGAATAGCGAAGAGTTAAATAGTTGCGTAATGCCAACGTCATTGAATCAATTTGCATAACATAAATAGTCTTGAGCGTGGCGTCTTCGTCTTTCTTGCGACGAGAACTAATTAAAGCTCATCGCGTATGCACCTACTGCCGCCATTATCTCAACCTAGCAAATTACATCTGCTGACATCTGTCGCTTCCTCTCTATTGCCACTTCGCATCGCCTCTTCCTCTACCGACACCAGCATCGCCTGCCCACCCGCCGCAACTTCCCCATGGTTCCACGTCGCGCCACCGAGCACTAATTATCAGCACGGCTACGGCTTGTTGCAAACAGGCAGGGCCTTCGTTTGCAGCGGCGACGGCGTATAAATCGGTTATGCAGACGCGGCGCGTTAGTTACCGGCTGCCCCGTCGCATCGCGATCGCCACGCTTCAAGAGATCGAAGAAGGACGAGGAAGGAAAACAAAAACTATTAGAAACGATTAAAATGTGTGGGGCTTAATGTTTACTTGTTGTTTTTGTTTTTTGTTTTTTTTCTTCGGTTGAGTAGGATTACGGTAGATGTTGCCACAAGATTAGCCTATCTTTGTCATTGTTCCTTCCACATCCTTCACGCTGGTGGGATGACTATCTTGATTCAACTCATGAGGTCAGAGGTGAAGTCACTGCTTCAGAAATTGAGTTCAGGGAAGTAATGTATCCCATGCCTCGTTTCTGGCTGCATAATGGGAATGCAAGACCGATTTCTTGGTATAGAACACATTTAGCTAGTAAAATTACAACACTTAGTACTAAAATTGCTGTTATGAAGTGTTCACATGCATTTTACTAAAAAGCAATTTGAGCACTTTGACTTACAGAGATTGTTAATATTAACGATGACATCAAGACGTTACAACAAAGTTACAACCTCGGGTGTTGCAATTATATTAATGCCAATGTTCCCCTCACTTAATCAAGTAATCACACAACGTCAAGTCCTTACCGCTACGTCTAAGAAAGTTACAATTTTTTCCTTCAATATAATGATATTCACACATTAATACATTCTTTTACGAGTGTTCTGGTTAATACAACATACATCATTTCTTGACTGAAGGTTATATTGAGGAATATTATGGTAATTAGCAATATCTCATAACTTTCCGATACCCCGTGCTCAATATTGTACGATCTCGAATTCACCAATAATATTGTAACTACGAATACACAGCTTGAACCTATGACTTTTACTTATGAATAGAGTTTATAAGACAAATAATCATGAATTCTGAAAAATTACATAAATCGTGAAATATAATACCTCGATGTAATTGACTATATCTCTGTCAATTATGAAAAAAAAATGGATGAAATTTTTACCAATGAAAATTCAATGCATTTGGGTATTTTTCAAATAACAATCGCGAAAATTTGTGATATTGTATTTTGGAAAATTAATTTAGAAAAAAAGTAGCATTTTCCGTTTTTGAACTCAAAAATGGTCTTTGTTTGACGAAAATAATGTGGTTGAAAACAATAGAATGGAGTCTAAACTTTATGTATAAAACGCTATAATTATCCGTATAAAACTCTTTATGAGAGTTCTTTTTAAGCATTTTTCATTTGCTGTTTATATAGGCTTGATTTATGTCAAAACAGACTTGGACTCATTTTTTTGTTGAAGTTCGCGTTGGTCGACTTTTTTTTGGCCGATTATACAAAGAATGACCCATTCGTTAAATCCAAAATTGTCTAATGAAAGTGTGAAAGATAGATAACGAAGCGATGGAAGCAACCATTAAATTTGGAAAGAAAACGAACACAAGAAAGAAAAAGAAGAAAACGAAACAGCACCCTCTGCAGCAACAAATGTTGGGTACATGCATTAAGAGGCGTCGTTTACTCTACTGGTGCAGGAGTTCGGAGCGAGGATGAAACTCAGGACAGTATCGCAGAATGACTAATGGCTATGGAGATGAGGCTAATGACAGCAGGTTCACACAAATGAAGAGATGGAATAGAAGGTAAAGCGAGAAGGATCGCAGGTACAGGGACTACTTGCGAAAAGAGAGTTCTCGAGTCTTTCCTCTCATGAGACCAGTAATTCTACAAATGATATGAGAAAATGTTCAAGGGTTCAGCAAAATTATTAATTTTACTATGTTTTATTACTTAAATATTGAACTACTAGAAACCACATTGAAAATCTCGCGTTGGTTGAAATATTCCAAATTATATAATCCATATATCAGATAGAGACATTGTTTCACGTTAATATTTTGACTCCATTTTTATAGAGATCAGCAATTAATATTGTTTTAGGCTAATTCTAGACATGAAAATATTAAAATATGTTTTCAGATCTCATCGATTTCTAATGCATTCTAACTAGTATTAGCAGATTTCATAGAAAATATTGAAAAGAATCGGTCAGAGTTTATTATGGCTGAAACAGAGTACTATTTGAATGATTACATAAATAAATAAAACTTGCGAAACCAAACTGTAATATTCCTAATAATAATAATAATTTCAATCAATTCTATAATTACAACGGAAGACCCCCCCGTGGCTACGGTGTCAGCGTTATTGCTATCACTAAGTCATCCCGGGTTCAATTCCCAGGTGGGGCAAGATAAAATTTGTAGCTTTTCATTTCCATGTCTCAGTTTAAATAGCTGTGATGTATGAAAAGTTCACCCTCTGCGGCTAACAACCGCTCTCTGCGACTAACAACCGCAGTTGTAATACTCGGATACAGAAATCTGGATCCTATCTAGTCGCTGTTCCTCCGATCTCGGTAAAATTCACGAAGTGTCTAGTAAGTAATTCACGATGTGTCTGGTCACACAAAAAATGAGTCTTATTGGTACTCGTCATTTGTAGTCCTACCTGACAGAAACGAGATCCATACATCAAATCAACATCAAATCAAAATGGGCTTTATTCACATGTACATCAAAAGAAATACAATATTCACAGATTTATTATATTATGTTGGCGGGGCGGAGGGCCTATACACCGCTAAATGAGCTCTTGATTGCCGTGGGCTGTGTATACTGTACCCTGATATTTACTCTTAACGTTTCTAGTTGTATTAACGGGTAATTGCGACTAAATGATTATTAGGTAAAATAAAGCAAATAAGTAAACGATAATTAAAAAAGAGGCATAAGAGTGGTATTTGGATAAATACTGAAAGTTGTCATGTTCTACGATCGTAGGCGGAAGACTGCAATTAGAGTATTCGTTAAGCACCGTTGGGAACCTCGGAAAACCAACGGTCAGGGCAAGAATAACAAGTGAAGATTACAAAGTGACGAATAATAACAAGCTAGTTAACACGTTATGTTCTTACGTCCCTCCCCCGCGGTGCTGTGGAGCTCCGAATAGGTGTTTAGGTGATTTGACTCGATCGGCTGCGCTTTGAATACGAAACCCCTTCAATGTTTTCCTGGAAAACTAAGTACAAATCCTCCCGGCAGAATCATTTTTCACGCACACTCTGTTGACACATAAATGAAAATATTACCTTAATAAACGACCGAAAAAATAAAGAACAGTAAAACTATTTTGATTAGATTGATGTATTTAAAATTTTGTATTTATTTATCTATTTTCAAATACGCGAATAAATTTTTCCCTTATTACCCTCGCGCCATAGAAAACTACCTAATAGTGCCTTGATTTCGTTGTTGCCCTCCCTTAGTATTATAATTCCTAATCTTTCATTTCTCTCCTGTTCCAAACATTCCCATTGAATCCAACTTATACCAATTTCCTGTTATTTCTGTCGCCTCGCACGTTAACAGGATATGTACTCAATCCTCCGTTTTCCCCCAGAGAACGCAGATGGCGTTCCTCTTGATTGTTTTAATTTTTCTAATAGCCCTACCGCCCGTTCGAAACCAAGCTAGACTACATCCCGCTTTCATCCGTAACTGACCTATATAGTTTTCCCTGCCCAAGCCTGAGTCGAGAAGTTTCTGTAGAGAAAGTGATATTTTATCCAGCCGATCTGCTTCGAGTTGTTACGACTGTATGTCCATTATCCTTCTTTTAATGTCATCGATTCATATAATTTCATTGTAGATAAATTATTCCCACGTGTTACCCAGGCCCATCCGGTACAAGATCTTTTTTTTACTTTTGCAACCCACCCCGTTGGATACTCTCTTAAACTCTCTTCGCGGAGACATGTGACTGCAAGAGTTTTTCCCTCCCTGAATAATTAAAAAAACAACTTTATTGCACGCAGTTGAATTTCAACACTAATTCTTAAATACCCAAATTCTATGAATATTCCAGAATTTGAAACGTTACGAGATAATCGCATAATATCTTTCAAATAATTTGCTGCTACAGATTCAAGGATTTTTGTGCTTGATTCGAGTCCCCAAATTTCAGCCCCGTGTCGTGGCAGGCGTAAGTGCACCCCGGAACACTTTATCACACACGCTGACTTACATCTCAGGGATTTTGTATCTCATTTGGTTTATTATTTTGAGAGTAGCCACGCCCTTTACGCGTGCAGTTTTAATTTGCGAGTTCTATGACCCGTTCATAGTGAGTTAATTCCTAAATACTTAAACCTTTTGACTCTTTCTACTTCTTGGTTTCCGAATGTACAAATTTCATTTTTACTATGCACTGTACCGTTTTTGAAAGCTGTAATTTTGGTTTTCGATACATTGAATTTCAGTGAAAGATCCGAGTAGAACTTTTCAAGTCTGTTTAGACCCTCTTGGAGACCCTTTATTGATTTCGAGCAAATAAGTAGATCGTCGGCGTAAAGAAGTCCAGGGACTCATAATCCATTTATTCCCGGTGCCATAATATCCGACTGATTCGGCTTTTCCATAATATCATCGATGAACAGAACAAATAGTTTAGGCGATAGTACACAACCCTTTTGAACCCCTAGTGATGTTCTTACGTTGGTCGTTAAATCACTGTTTCGAAAGACACAACATACACGGTTAAAACACCTTGTGCGGGCAGTCAACTCCTGCGTACAGGTGTGTCTTGCGCCTGCGCAGATCTGCAAAATCGAGATTATCGCTTAAAAGATATATTATATTTGGTCAGTGTCCTCAGAGCCACCGAGGTGTCAGAGCGCAGCTGGTCCGCAAAGAATAGTTGAAAAGATTAGTTCCCACTTCTACTAACAGAGAGCTTCGCGAACCTAACTGCTGACAATTGAACGTCAGTCAGCTGGCAAGCAGATAGGCATGGCTACGAGACTGCGTATTAGCAGAAGCTCGGAAAAAGAGTAAAATACGTATTTTATCTTAAAAAAAATCATTTTGGTCATTTTCCCATACTGAAACAATTTATAACTACTCGCATTATTGAATAGTGTAAATTTACTTAGCAATTTAAATGCATTATTGATCGAACCAATAAAAAGTCATTTTGACAATGAAACAGTGTTTTTTATAATCATTCAATCAGATAATTTTTATCTCAACAATAAGTTGTGTTTTTTATTGACTCTTCCTTAATATTGTTGGTGAATTGTTAGCAGAGGTTTGCTATATGCTGGAGAGGTGAACGCGTTTGGAGCTCTTATGTTTTATGTAAACAGTCACCATTGTCACATCTCACACAGATATTGACATCCTTGTACATTCCATGAAGTAAGTTTATCATTTAAGAAGAAATTACCTTGCTGCTTAGTTTGTCCCATAACGTTTCCCTATAGACAGAGTTTAATGCTTTTTCAAAATCGACGAATCCACAATATAATTTACCTCTTTTCAAGTTTATCTCTCTCTTAATGAGAGTATTTAGGGTGATCACGTTATGCGTAGTAGAGACTTGCTCCTGGAAATCGCATTGGTAAGGGAATATGATCTTGTTTTTATCACCACACGTTTTTAGTCTTTCGTTTATTACGCGACAAAATGTTTTTTCTCAAAATTGGTTGTAACGAGATATCACGATAGTTTTTCGATGAGTGAACTCCCTTTTCGTTTAAAGATATGTATGAAAACAGCTTTAATCCAAACCGACGAATAAACACGATAATATTATTAAATAGTTCGAGAATTATGTTCGGATCTAACCGTCATTATTCCGTAATAAACTGAGGCAGAGATCCATCAATCCCTTATGCTTTTTTGTTATCTATTGAATTAACAACAGAATTTGCTTTGTTATGTGATATTTCACGATTTAGTTCGTCAACCTACTCTGAAACAAATCCGCACGTAACTGCTTCTCCTTAGTTTAATTGCATCGATTGTTCACGGCACAGAATATTTTTAAAATATTCTAACCACTGATCAGGTCTTTCCGTCGTTGAAGTTTTTATCGCGTTGAGTGTTTCTCAGACTGCGTTTTCCTTTGTTGCTTTCAGAATAATTTTTATTATTTTGACTTCATTTGCTGTAACATTCTGTGTCAAATCAATTTTCCTTCTTTTTGTTTGCATTCTTAATACAGATTTTCATTCCTTTTCCCGCATCACACAGTGCCTTTTCAATAGTTGTGGCTTGCGCAACTTTTCCCCGTCCGCCCTCGAAGAACCTGAAACAGCGCGACCGCGAATTCTTCTTTCTTTTTTTCTGTCTCCAATTTTGAAGTTCATTAACTGTTCGACTGTTCATTTTCTTCCCAGCGCTATTATAAATGTACAATGCCCTTCCGTGTTTTCATAGTATTTCCCGTTAACGATATCTAATTCAAATAAACAAACAAATTCGAGTTCTTGTCCCCCTCCAGCGGTGATCACATCTGTACTGGCTCTACGCAGCTGTCTCCAGTCACACGATTCTCCTACATCATTTAGAGATACAGATACATTTTCCGAACCTATTCTTGCGTTAAAATCACCCATAATGAGGAAATCAGTTAATGGAAACTTACTTTCTAGATCATTTACGAAATCGGATAAATCTACGAAGAAGTTAGGGTTATGATATCGCGATGTGATAAGTTGCCTGTACGCAAATACAATAAAACAATTCCATTCCCCTGCTAATCTCAAACAAAGAGTGTTGTCCATTTTTGTTACGACTTCTGAAACCTACTGATTTATCTCGTGCTTAAAAAAACTTGAAATTTCCCTCGGGAAACGACCTCTACGACTATGTCTCAACATCGTTTTATGAACACCTACGTATCAGCTGAAGGAAAAAACTTGATCATGTGAACCCCAAGTCTCCATTACTCCGACAATATCAAATTCTCTCAGATAATCTACAACATCCGGCATATCTAATTTACTTTCCTGCACATTCCAAGAAATAACTATTATCTCCTTTCCAGATACCTATCTATTACCACCTCCCCTCCCGAGGCTGCTGTTCCTCCTGGTGCAGGAACGGACTTCATCTCGACTTTGCGAGGTTATGACGCTAACGCTCCGTCTCGTCCGGCTTCGTCTTCAGCGCAGCATTGCTCTTCGCGTGCGAACGGCCGGGGGTGGGGGGATCCGCCGCTCGCGGCCGATCCTGCTCGGCTCCTCCTATCCCTTCCGGCTCTTGTTATCCCCATTCCTACGCATTGTCTTGTCGAGCTGCATGAGAAACGCCCTGTCCATCGCCTTCCCGTTGATCACCAGCTTATCGAATCGGATGACGGCAAGCAGCCATGTCTCCTCGCCTGGATCATGTGGCGTCTCAGGAAGCGGCGTTCCTCCCGTACCCGCGCGCTAACATCTTCCTCCACCCACACCCTTGACTCCCGTCGCTTACATGGTTCCCTCTCTATATTTATAGAAGGCAAACTTAACCACAATCGGTCTCTTCCATCTTCTGCTACCTACTCCATGCGCCCTCTCAATATCACGGCACCCCAACTCTATGTTCAATTCATCCTTCAGCAGCATCCTAATTTTAATCTCTGTGGCCTCCCATGACACCCATGCGTTCTTATCGATACCATAAAAAATTTATTTCTTCAGGATTGGTTTTCCTGGTAATCTAAGCTAGTCTCTAGTTTCATGGGCCGTTCTTCAAAACCTTTCGTCCGTACCCTTTGAGTCTCCGCGAACCTACGCATCTCCGTTCAGCCGTCACATTCGTCGCTCTTCCCTCATTTCGGCGATCGCAGCAAGCGCGGCGTCCATTTGTCCTGAAAAAGCTCTGGTTCTGTAGGAAGCTCAAGAGTCAGGAGATCTCCGCGATACGTCCGTTCACTTCGAGCGCTCAACAACTACTCTAAGTTATACAAACGACTTTACACCAATGTATTGCGGGTTGCATTCTTTTTTTCTTTTTTTAAAGCAAAGGAAGTTACCAGTTGGGATGGAAATATTTTACCCAGGGAACGAAAGATAAATTAATTCATAGAATAATTAGATAATAATCAATTAAAATAAATAAATATTTTACGTAGTGAAAATAATTAAAAATTTTATTATTTTATTTGACGAACATTGATTGACAAATAAGTTTTTTTGTCATTTCACATAAATGATTAACGAATAAAAAGTCGTCCTTTTATTCGACGGAAAATGCGGGACAAAAAACAATTTATTCTGTTATTTCACGCAAATAAATGAGGATAACAAAGTATTCAATTGTTAGACGTACACGAAAAGAACGTTATTCACTTGTTTGACGTGCAATAAACAATAAAATAGGATTCACTTGTTTGGCGTACAATGAATAGAAATTTATTCTTTTACCGGGATATTAAGAATAACGTATTAGAATTAGCTTTTGTCGTCGCAATACAAAATATTTTCTCTTGTTGTGTTATTTGTATCCTTTATACAATAAATATCACATAAAGCTATACTTGTAGTGTTTGAAGGATTCTTCCTTCAAACACTACTTTGGAGCTACTTCTGTAGCTCCAAAGAAAATGATGACTGACGTACGAGTAGGCGATTCTTTTCAATCACTGTTTCAATTAATCCTAAATTCAAAAATCTGTGCTGACAAGAATTTGATGAGATCTTGGGATATGCACTTGAGATCTTAATAGCAACATGCAATTTTTTCGGATTTTGTGTAATTATGCGATTATTGGTAATAATATGTTCTGACAAGTGTGACACAATAAACCAAATATGTCCTCTATGATTTGTCAAAGAAAAACAAATATCGAATATTAGTCAAATATAAACTTGCAATGATAAGGAGAAATTTTTGATATGCAACGTCAGGCACTGGAAATGGTACCATACACACACCTTACCCATAGGGCATATCCGATAGATATCGCACAAGTTGCGATATGTCATATGTAACGTAAGCATTACATGTCAAGATTATTCTTGCGAAGGACTCGGCGGCGACCCTAAGGCTGGCCGGTTGACGGGTGCCGCTGAGGTCAGGACAAGGGGGGAGGGGTTTGAGGAGGAGGTCGGGGGTTCTGGGGTGGCGGCCATAGGCCAAGATAAACACGAGGTGTGTGGTAGCTGTTTACTTACATACTCATTTGGAGCAGGAGGTCGTCGGCGGGAGAGAGAGTGAGCTGAAGTCCTTTGAGGCGCTGGCGTCGTTCGGCAGTTGGCGTGGCGGCTAGTGCGGGCGTCTAGAGGCCCGAGGTCCCAGATTCAGAGGCTGGCTTTAAAAGGGGGAGGCGGGTTTCTTGGGCGACGCATGGTGGCGTCGTGTATAGAAAGAAGTCGTCTCCCACCCGCTACTCCCCTCGTCGCTGCGGTCCTCTCTCGGTGGTCTGAGCTATCTCTCGGTGGTCTGCGATAGAGACCTGAGACCCACTCTGTATGTATGTATATCTTATATATAAAGGAGAGTGTTTGTATGTATGTATGTAATTTGTTTACTTTTTTGCTGTCATAGAAACACAACAAAAGAA
>NNCF01128684.1:0-59189 GCA_002313205.1 Laupala kohalensis
AAACGCTGCGCGTTCCAGCTGCGTTATTATACGTCATAACGAAAAATTGATAATGATCAGAGTTACTCGATTTTTTGTCTACTTTTATTTAGTAGAGGAGTGCTCTTGCTCCTAAACCAATAGAAAACGAAATATTTTGGAAAAACTAAGTTCAGCACATTTTTCGATTTTTTTCAAAATACTGAGTTATGCGGCAGATATATTTCTACTCGAACTTGAAATTCGGATTCAGCGACCGAAAGTACATAAGAATCAGTCCAAATAGTTGCACCATTCTTCTTGTGTTACATCATCAGTTGAAAAAAGTATTATACATTTTCTCTTGGACTTTCGTAGGAGCAAAAAAAATTGAATATTTTTATGATCTGTTGAGTGTGAACAAAGATGTCAGTGAATTTTTTTCACCGAAAGTAAGGATCTCTATAAAATATATATTTTACATGTGTAGTAGAATAATAATAATATTAATAATAAATGTTTTATTTTGGTTGGCAGGGTTAGGGCCATTAAGTTCTCTCTTATACCCAACCAACAATCACATACATATCAATACAATGAAATAAATATAAACATGAAAATACAATATGAGACACGAGACAAAAAATAATCATACATAATACATAAATAAAACTAAAATACGTAAAAACATAAAAGAAACAAAAAGAATAGGAATCACATAATCGCACTGAAAATGATAATTGATTTAATTAGAAAGTAATATTTTTGCACAAGTCTCTCTGAACGTCCTAGGACTCGACAATGATCTGACACTCTCAGGTTCCACTCTCGGGCTGCTGAAACGGAAAAAGAATGAGTGAAGATCAAAGTTCTGTGAATAGGAAGGACAAGTGAGGTACCACCTTGTGCACGAGTATTGCTGCAATGATGAGAAGAGATATTAGTGAAGAAAGAGAAGAGATACGAGGGTTCAGCCGTTGACAATACGGTAAAAGAGACAGAGCATATGCAATTATCGTGTATCGTGTAGCCGAGGTCAGACTAGTTGTTCATAGTGGGGTGACACATGGTCAAAGTACTTCAGATTGCACACGAATCTAATGCAGGCATTTTAGGCTACCTGAAGATGGTTTGCTAAACCTGAACCTAGGTCGCAGAAAACTACATCAGTATAATCTAGATAGGGCATAACGAGACTATTTATTGGGGGAGAAATTATTTAAATTTGGTGAGAGACTGTATCGTTGAAAAAACGTTTTTAGAGGATGATATAGTTTGTTCTGATCACGACAATGTCTCATCCATAATTACCCCAAGGTTCCTTACCGTTGACGAGAACGGTATGGTTACTTTATTCAATTCTATCGGTGGTAATTTATTCTTGTTAATTTTTCGTAAAAGTTTAGGGTATCCTATTAGTATTACCTGGGATTTTTTTGGATTTATTTTCAGTCCACAATTTTGATGTACATATCGATTCTGTTTTTCATGTCACAATCATTCTCCAAACACAATAACACTCATTAAATGGTTTTCAGATCATTTATTTCAGAAAAATGCCACAAACAAAAACTAAAAGTTCATAACAATGAGGGATGTGTGAACTGTGATAAATTGTTATGATACAAATAGATCGAATAAAAATTGTAAATATCACTATTGAAGCTGAAGAGTTCACTCAGTTTTTTAAACCAATTATTGTATACAATATAATGTACGGACGATGGCTTTCGATGGCTTCGAGGTTGAAATGTACAAAGTAACCATCTAAAGCTTCGTATACCACCACAAATGAAAATTCTCAATAAGATTCTCAAACAACGGAGTCAATTTCGGGATTATCTCAATCGTCAATGGAACAGTCTTATAATCTACTTATCAGACAAACACCTGAGGTGGAAATGATAGAAACGCGTTTTAAGCAAAAAGTCTGATTTCGATAAACAAATATTGTTGCATACGTTTCGCTAAACAAAATTATTTACATGTTCCATTCAAAGTACGTCTGCAAGGTTTTATATCAACTCACATTTTTAGTCCCAAGGGTAACACGGTAAGTGGGGCAACCACACCACAGGTGCACAAGCAATAGCGATTATCAAACGACAAAAGATAAGGATGCAAGATTTTCAACAAGAACGCGGAAATATTGAAAAGGTGGACAGAAAGATGAAAAGAGGAAACATGAAACGAAGAAGCAAGCACATCAGATATTACAAGAAATTTTTGTATATCGTTCTGCAGAATATCATGGAAAGTACAACAGAAAATAAAGGACAATGTGAGAGATTTTTGGTGGAAATAAGTGCACATGAGAAAATAAATGAATTGTTGAGGGCACGGTTGTAGTAAATGGAGGAATTCAATGAAGCAAAAGCACAATTTCTTTTTAATTGGGGTTTTACGGCTCGCCGATATCGAGGTCATTAGAGCCCTCATATTCTTGTACAGATAGGGAAAATGCTGTTACGCACTAGAGAGAGCCAACATGACTGTGTGGGACTCGCCGAATGACTCGACCATAACCACTTAACACCCTCCTGAATTACTATATATCTAAANCTCGACCATAACCACTTAACACCCTCCTGAATTACTATATATCTAAACATATAGAAGATAGGAAAAGACAGACAACAGTTGCTCAAAACATTATAAAAAACAAGCGAGGTGTGTACAATATCCTATTGGGGAGAATATATGAGCAAATTTGTAGAATATAGAAAAAAAACTGATTTCTTAAATGAGGGTAGAGTGATAATTATTCGAAGAGGAACTTGCCAAGTAGGGTGGATTATTGGAAAGGGTGGAAGTTAAAATGCTAATGATGAGGGGACGAATAGAGTTTGAGAGTTATCCAATAGCAGAAAGTGAAACGCATCGATACGAGCATACGACCGAAAATTGTTGGAGTAAAGAAGAGAATTGTGGCCACTGTGAATAAGCTGGGAATAAACTGTAAAAGAAAGGGATATGTATGTGGGCACAATGTGAATAATATAAACTGCCCAGAGTATGAGAAAGCTGAGAGATTAATAACTAGTAAAACAGATGAGTGTTAAGGTTCGGCAACAAAACCTGTATAGATCGTTGTTGGCACCAAATGAGAAGATGCTATATTTAGAAAAGTAAAGAATAGATATGACACCTGTGCAGGAAAATTGTTGAAAGGATAATCATGTCACATCAAAATTACTAATAGTTATACAGGAAAAAGGTGATTTTGTAGCGATTTTGCTAATGAACAGGGATAGGTTTAGAATTGATAAAATATTGCTCAAAATATATCTTAGCATGTAAAATAACAGCGAACGAAGAAATAATTTTGGAGGGTGGATAAAATGAAGGCAGGAATTACTTGTTTTGGATATTTTATTACGGAAAACTGCAACAGTAAAAATTGTTCTTGTCTGGATGAAAACAGTATATCAAAATTACGGGGTGATTTAATTACCAGTAGAAATGGAAGATTGTTTAAGGAGATAAACGGTAGGGAAAAGTCCAAGGTACGACGGACTAACCAATGATATACTGAAGGTTGCATATTCAGAAATAAAAGGTAATTTACGAGAACTGTTTAACACATGTTTAAAAAGTGGTGTTTCTCCAAGACAGTGGAAAATAGCGACAGTAAGAGTATTTCTTAAAGCAAAATGGAAAAAAAAGATCCACAGGAATATAGGTCTAAAGGCCTCTTGCAGTGTATGGTAGAGCTAATGATTAAAAGAACATATAATAATTAAAACGATAACGGATTGGGTAAGGGGAAATGAGTGTTTAGATGACAACCAATATGGATTCAGAAAAGAAACAAATACACTGAGCATGTTAACGAGATGGATAGGTGAAAGGAAAAATTGACTTGGATTGGCACTATTCACAGATATAGAAGGGGCGTTTCGCAACGTCCAATTCGGAGAAATATTGAGTTCCTAACAAATGCACAAAATTAACATGGAATTATACAATGTTTTGGCTGATTATTTTACATATAAAACATTATATTTATAAATGGAACAGGGAGAACAATATGGGATGTCCACAAGGTTCCCATGGTGGACGTATGTTCTGGAATCTAATGATAAATGGGGTGCTTAAAATCGTAAAAGAGAATGGGTTTAAAATACTAGCTTATGCACATAGAGATTTTTGTGGGAGGGAAAGCAAGGAGAAAAATCGAAGTGAGGGAAAACACAGTATTAGAGATATGTTCTTAACACTATTCATTACATAAATTACAGATTTCTACAAACAAAACGGTGGGGATGATATTTGGAAACTGAAAGTTCAAAAAAAGGGGAACCCACGAAACAATTACACGGAGAGAAAATTTCAGTTAAAAAAGGAGCATGTATATTTACGAGTACGGTTAGATCAATGGATGACATTAACTAACAATACACAGAATAGTGTTTTAAAAATATTATTCATTGGTAAGTGTAGAATTTAAAAAAATCAGTGTAGAAAGAAATCATCTATTGCAGCTGTTTAAAGGGACGGTATTATCTGTTATTACGTATGGTTGTGAAACTTTGGGAAGGGCATTAAAAATGAAAAAGCAAAAGAAATTGGAACGATTACAGAATTTGGCGGAGCATATCTAACAGTTTCTCGAGAAACATTGAATGTGTTAGTAGGGGTTTTGCGAATCGATCATAGTTTGCAAAATATTGCGTATAATAATATTCGTAAGAACTTCTTTCATTAATTTCAAGTGCATCATGTATTACGATAGTTTCGTATTTAACCTTTGTACGTGTAAGTTCCTTATAACTTATACAAATTCATTCAAGATTATAGAAGTTCATTGTGAACTATACAAGTTCTTAGAACATTGTGTAAGTTCATTCCAAGTTGTACATGTTCCATGAACATTGTGTAGATTCTTAGAAACTTATAGGCGTTCTTCAGAACGCACCCTTTATAAACGTTCTGTGCTTTACTCTATATAAGGGGAAGCTCACAGCGACTCAACCTGGTGTCCTGGCGTCCTAGTGTCCCATATCAAGCGACACAGTGAGCAGCCACGCTGCTACCCAGCAGCGCACTCACAGTCAGTCTACTCATCTGGTGTCCTGGTGTCCCACGCCAAGCGACACAGTGAGCAGTCACGCTGCTACGATGCAGTGTGCCTATACTCAACAGCAACTACCAGTGTCAAAGTGACGCAACTTCATTATGAACCAGCAACTTCGTCGTCGCAACTCTCAAGAAACCATGCAATGACAGTGTGGCTCCAGTCAACGCCGATATATTGAAATCTTCAAAAGCTCACATTTTTCTCTAAAGTTTCAGTACACTCTCGGCAACCTGCAGCTTCGAGCCACTACTTGTCAACGCATCTCACTGCCAATCGACGAAGTCAACCCATCGCAACCTTCACGTAAGACCATGGATATTTGTAACCATGGCGGACCAAAAGGAAGGAACGCACGCAAATGCTGATAACTCGTAGAGTAACGATGTCAGCTTTATCAAACCTTACAATCGCAAAGATGTTAAGTATCACTACTCATGTATATGAGTGACTTAATAAAATTTGAGCTAGTTCTCAATTTTATCATTAATACAAATCCTGCATTTAATGTACATGGTTATTAACCATTTTTTCTNATAATAGTCATTCTGCTTAAAACAAGTATTTTGGGGGATTGTGAGGGATTTCATATTTATGTACAATGTATTGATGACAATACACTAAGTAATTCAGTTTACGTAATATTTAAGTAAACCAATGGATATATTTATGTTCAGATTAAATAAATGTGTTTTGTTTCAAGAACTTGCCATGAGTTTAAAAAGATCCTTTCTTCGTTATCTTCCTTGCTTAGTTAAACGTCTAAGCCCCCACTTCTCCTATGTTATACGGACTATTTGTCAATAACTTGTTGTATTGACTCTTCGTTGGTAACANAATCCACCGATTTGGAGAGATAGAATAGACGGAGAAACTATTACGTATGAAGCTAAGGGATAGAAGAGGAAAATAAACTCGTAGAGGTCTTGTAAGTGCGTTGGAATGTAACAACAAAAGAAAGGAAAATGGAAGAGATTATTCGCAATATAAGATATGCACAGATGAATCACAAATGGTTTAATCCAGGTTGTGCCGTAGCTGAGTTTATTATGAATCATAGAGAAACCACATAATAGATAGTTCATCATCATGGAGATACCACATCATCTGAGATGATTCCACATCATACATGGGAACATGTGAATGTGGGGTGAGGGACAAAAATCCCGAGAACATATTTTCTGGGAATGCCCCTTATTTGGAGTAGAACGTGCGAAATATATTCGGAGAATAACAACAGAAGAAATGCCTGTAATGCAAGGGAAAGGTATGGTAAAGACAGAAGAGTTACAAAATTTTCAAAGACTTTATAGTTGAAATAAGATTAATAGATGTTGGAATGAAGGAATGGCAGTGAAACACAGACAACAGGAATGATAATTGGAAGACATGATACTGTCATTTAAGGAGTATGAAGAATCATGATAATGTTATTCATAAATAATAGATCTGTATTTTGATAGAAGTCGTTTAATGTCGAGAGACGTAGACGCAACAGTAAATACATAAATAAAACAGGAGTGCACATTTTTGTGTTATAAATCAATGCTGTCAAAATTGGCCGGACATCTCCGATGAGAGAAAAAGGAAAATTGCGTTTGGAATTATCCTGACACGCATTACAACATGAAAACACTTTATTATAATACTAAAAATACTTTTTAAAAGTAAAGAAATATATTTATTTTTCCATCTTGAAATCATAAGTTTGTGGATGAGAATCAAAATATCATGGGACAAATAACTAAATATTGTCAGTCAGTGTATCGAATAGTCCCCTCATTTTCCTAAAAGTAACTGATAATTTTCTTTCTCGGGAGGGGGAGGAAGGACTTACGTTTTACGATATTATTGGAGAGGTGTGTAAAAGAGATAAGAAATTTGCGTTACGTTGTTTATGTACAGCCCCAATGATGATGGTAAGAATGCGGATGGCTCCCATCGCTAGAGTGACAGCGAGCGCAAACCACAGTTTCTCGCTTGCATCGATCAGCGAAACTGCAAGATGTAGGTCACCCGCTCGACGTCGTTCTGCCGCTGTTGGTATTGCATTCCAACGCTGATTCGCTACGGGAGAAAAGGAACTCGGGTAAGCAAGGCGGCAGAGGCGAGTCCGTGGTATTCTTGGTAAAGGCATTTGACCCTGCCTTCTCAGTGCTTGTTGACCGTTTAGATGGAAACATTTGATGGGTAGAAATTATTTTCAGGTCTTGAAGAGTTTAGTAAAAAATTCATAAAGCCGCATGCGTTTAAAAATAAATTTATTGAGTATTCTATTAAGAATATATCAAGTTCTTAATTCTGTAAAACGTTTCCGGTGTAGAAAATACTCCGCGATATATCCAGATAAAGGAACGACACCAATAAACAATTATTACTAAATAGAATAATTATTGCTCTCATATAATTTTAGCAATATAGATTAATTCTCTAGAACAAAATTCGAAATTAAGGAGTGGAAGTAATAAGAATTTCTCTATAAAATACTTTGGACCTGTTTGGTTTTACGAGAAAATTGCGAATGGATTTACGTTTCTGAATTTCACAAACATGTATAAATTATTAATTTAAATTTTCTGAAACTGAGAAAATAGGTTTTCTCTCATTTCCTTATTCTTTAAGAGCTGTTTTAAAAATATCTTTGTAAATTATAAACATAAAATGTTTTATAAATATATAATATTTATACTGTAAACGTCCACCTACAGCCTTTGTGTTGTGGTTGCGTCTCGCCGCATCGCTGAGCGGAAGAACTTGCCGAGATTTTCAGCTGCGGTTTCCCTTACCACCGCCAGATCAATGACGGCTCGGTACCACACATTCCCCGGCAACACTTCATCTCTCCAATTCCGTTTCACTCACCCTTCATGGTGACATGGAAAAGCAGGTCTCATGGCATAACATAGCCTTAAGAGACTAAGTAAATAAAATAAAACTATTACATTTTAAACGTTGATTTAAACGTTGTTAGAAAACTTAATCTGATTGATAACTTCCACATTATGTGGATATTATCGATTTTGAAAAATCGACAAAGCTTCCTACGATTACTAAAATTTAAAAAAAACTGCTGCTATGTATATTAAAGAACGAAATGTATGTGTTACTATAAAAAGTTAGGGGAGTTTTCTTTAAAAATATTTTGTGATTGATGGTATAACAGGGTGGGGTGTGAGGAACCATTTCCTATAAATGTGCATAATGCAGTCGCGGTTCCTAAACAATCACCTCTTAAGCAAACATTGTTCAAATGCATGAATCAATATGAATTTTGAATGAATATGAGTCATAAATCTATAAAAATAATGGAAAATTCAAATTATTAGTACACTCTTAACAGTACACACTCCATCCTTGACGCAACCGGTTTCCTTCAGAGGTTTGAAGTGTTCCAATGAAAAAGGACTGAAAATGGTAGAATAAAGGACAAAACTATGTAATAATTTTGAAGAAACGCAATGCGAGAATGCATACTAGCCTTCGCGAAGTTTAGTCTGGGAAGAAGTTCAAAAAATTCATAAACTTAAGTTTCAGAAAGTATTTGGAGCGAACAGGTATAAAAAATAAATTGGGAGATATATGAAAGGAATTTCGTTTCTGTTAAACTACAAGTAATGTGTTAGCAGTCAAAATAGACTTATCAAGTATGAAAAAAAAATTTTTAGTGTGAATGAAAATGGTACAATTTATTCAATGCATTCATAATTAACGTCTGCGATGAATCAATTATCACTCTAGTTTAAAAATCTGAATTCAGTATCACCTAAGCAAAATGCTAGTTTATCTGGAAAACTAAATTAAAATTTGAAATATACGCTTCATTCAGTAACCCAGAGGAATCCAACAATATGAGCGGTGTTGTCCCGGATTTTGCATATTGTAATTCTGACTGAGTATCATGTCGAATTGAACTTATACTATTGAAAAAAGAGGTTTTTTAAATTTTCACTATATTAATCATCTTTCCACACTATTCTCATGATAATATAGGGATATTATTTCAGTTTTTGTATGTAAATAATGTTAAAGCAAGTATCTAAAAACGTTGATTTTTTCAAAAAGGAAGGCGTCTGCAGAGTAATTAATAATACAGTGTCTTCTAGGGACTCATACGCTCGAAAAAGTCACGTCCTATCGTCATATATTTCTCGTATTCCAAACTCATCATGAACTAATTTTTCCGACCACCCCTTTCAGTTCCTCACACCGACCTTCATCCTGTGATCAATCTCCAACCCTCTAGACGAGGGATATCTGTTTTCTATGTCCCGTATACTGATCGTGTCCTTCAGAATAGTAATATGCCACCCTCCCTTCAGGTATCTTCATCTCTTATAATACAGGATGAATATTTTATTTATGTCGGTACAATTCGTAACACAATAGTCATATTCCTAATTGTTTCACATCATTGTTGGATAAGACAGGTGTGGTCGTCCCGAGTATGCGCAGTGCAAACCAATCATATCCAAGACATTTTTCGGAGCGGGCGTATTAGGATGTCGCTTCACGCCTGCAACACAAACACATTAGACAAATCTGTACAGCACCTTTAACTTCCCTCTCAAAAATTGTCTACGTGTCATTGGCTGGTCAACGTCCCCTCCACCTCTATGCGCCATGGCACACCTTTTGTTATTCCGCTATTGTTTCACACACCCGTAGATGTTGCAGAATAATCTTCGTCAAAGATCCAATATAACTTGAACAACGTGGATTGTTTGTCAAATGGTGGCGAGAATTCAAATATAGTAAACTACATCGATTTTACGAATGTCTATTTTTTGCCATGGCACTTCACGATGTTCTTGCGTTCGATGTATTGGATCATGTGTGCGGGGCCCCATTTTCATAAATAACATTTACTGGAGTCAGTATATGTGCTGCATTAAGTTATGCTCTTCATTCATCTATGTGTATTTAGGTCCTTAGATGTAATTGTCTATGCGTGCAACTCAACGTGCTTTGCATTCCAAAATGAATTCAAATTTTATAATTCAAAAATATACGCCTGTCGAGAGAAAAAATCGGTAAGAGATTCTCTAATCCCTGGAGAAAACACCATCGAATGAGGTTTGTATTATTTCATTCAAGATTCTCTAAATTTATTATATGTAAAATACTTCCAAAGGAATGACAAATTGCCGTGTATGTGGGTATACTCAATGCTTCGAAAATTCCTCTTTCATTCGAGAATACATCTTTAAGGCTAACTGCAAGTTACGGAAACTCTTTCAAGTAATATCGAGCGAAGAGAGAAATTATACTGGCGTAAAGAGGCGTTTCTTACCTCATCGGTAATTTACTCATTCACGTTTATTAAGTTAAGAAAGTTATATAATACTTTTTTGTATTTTTGAACGATGTACGTGTTCTAATTCATTAACTTCCTCCCAAGAAATAATTCATTTAATATGAACTCAACACATTTTATATGTTATTTTACTGAATAAACCATTCCTCTCAAAACTTATTGTATTCGTAAACTTCATGTACAAAAATACCAGATCAAAACGAATAAAAACAAGGAGAGTTAAAAACAATACATTCCACGAATGTATACTTTTCTAGAGAAAGTAATAACATTTATACTACCTCCATTTTCACTAACTGGAGTAGGTGAGATTGATTTTGTTTTTGAATGAAAATTTGTCATGAGCTAGAACGAAATCAGTTTTTGCGTTGTCATTGTTTTGGGCCTCTTCCAATTCATCTTCTATTCACACTAAAAACATAAAATGAGATTCTTACATTTTTCCAGTATTTTTTTAAAATTCTTGCTCCAAAGAATTATACAAGAAAGAAAAGTACTGTTTGACTATACATTTTGAATTTTGAAGTCACAAGAAGGAGATGAAACAAGCTTTACTCAATTGAGGGGCGAATCGTTTAGAAAGGAAAAAAAATGAACAATTCGTTAGTTACAAGTGCGTTAGAGAGAGAGAGAGAGAGAGAGAGAGAACTGGCTTGGGAATGCAAGATGAGAAGGGTGTTTGTGTGAGAACATATAACGAAGACTGTGCAAGTAGGTATAACTCGAAAAAGAAAATATGAGAGGGATAAAGACTGAAATAAACGGGTCCAGAAAAGCAAGGCACCAGTGGGTATTCTTTCCGTGAGAGAAAAGGAAATCAGGAGTGCGATGTAAGTAAAGGAAAGGAGTAGAGCGTGGTGACAGGCTGAGAAAGAGGGGGAGGGAATCGCAAGGAAGCATTAAAGTAGTGTAAGGGCGTAAATAACGGGATTTCAAAAAATGAGAACTCAGATTTCCTCTAAAACTCATCAGAAGAGGTACACCCACTACGTTATGCATGAGAAGGTTCATGCAGCGAGCAAAACCCTTGGACAACAATGTCCGGTAGACGTGATCTATCCCCATTCTGGCTCAGGTTCTTCTCCAGTTTTCCTTCGGATAGAGGATGATTTTATATGTAGGTTCTCTAGTCTCCAGCCTAGAGGCGGCTGTCTCATAAATACAATTGTCATTAATCTCGAATTTCGAGTTACTTTAATAGTTATGATTTATTAGCAATAGTTTCCAAATAATTTAGAATTTGGTTATAGCAATTTTTGATTTGGTAATTCGTTAAATAACTATTTTGTATTCCATGAAATATAAATTTGTTGATATTGTTATTATTATAAACAGCGGCTATCCCTTTTTCCCCCTTACTTTACGGAAGCGCATGCCATGATTTTTTTGGGGGGGAGCACGAAATCATAAGTCCTCCACTGCCTTAGGACCATTGATCGGAATTATTGAGATGGTCCCTAGTTTGCATACGGAGAGTAAATTAGCTTATTTTTCTCCACGTGGTCATACGCAATTGGTAACTGCTTTTTTGACAATAGGTTTATTATTAACAGCCGCAACTTATATAAGTGGGATGCATTAATTTCCATGATCTAGAAGTCAGTATCTTAATTGATAAAAAAGCAAAGTTATGACACTTCTCGTCATAAGGAAGATTTGTGTTGGTTTTGTCTCTTATTCACAGAAGAGGACAATAGGGCAAAAGAGTAATTCGGTAAAAGTGTACATAAAGTACATTTTCAGTACGAGTTATTGTTTAAAAATTATGATTCATTAGTGCTAATAGTATAAGTTTGTAAGAATACCGTTGAAAGTAAATGCATGAGCTATTAGTAAACGGTATTTTTGACTTAGAAAAACTCTTTTTATGAAGTCTGTTTTGAGGGGTTAATGAAGGGTTCTCCCATTCATCGAGAACACACAGAGCGATTCGATGTGACTCAGTGTAGTTCATGTTAGTTTTAAAATTGTTACCAAATTATTTTCCTTCTCATAACAATACTAGGAGCATCAATTGTCACATGTCTAGACTAATTACTGATATACTGTGGTAATACTGATTGATAGGTTTACGTTCCGAGTGACAGAAGTTAAAGGTAACAAGATCTGTGTGCAGCTTTCAAATTGAATTATGTACAATTTAATTTAAAAACTGCATTCCATGAACACATAATGTAATACTGGAAGATGGGTAAAAATATCATCCTACAAATATTAGAGCATTTTCTTTGCAAAGTGAATAGTTCATTATCCTCAAAACTAAGTCTCAGGAATATTGAAGCAATTGGATAAAATATTTTTTTTTCAACTCTTATGATTTTTAAACACTATACTCAGAATAATCTATAGTTCGATAATAACTTGTACATGTAATTTTTTGCGTAAAATTACAAACATATTGACATTCTATTAGTATTATAACTCGCAGCTAACTTTTTATCTTATCTAGGAACTTTTGCTGAAATTTTTGAATCCGCCTCTGTCTTAGGGCCCTTGATCGGAATTGATGGGATGGTCCCTTGCTTGCTTCCGGAGAGTAAATTAGTTTATTGTCCTCCACGTGGTCATACACAGTTTGTACTGTTTTTTGACAATAAATTTATTTATTTAATTTAAATTTATTCTAAGGAAAATTAGACTTTCGATTTTTTTATTTTTTGGGTTTTGTGTTTACAATCGAAAGACCAAAAAGTAATAGATTAGAGGGAATTATAAATTATTCTCTCGTGTTTGAAGGAGGTTACTATCAGCAAATACCCCTGGTATGACGCAACCCGCTAGGATCCAACAATTGTGGTGAGGGTAGCAACTTGTCACTTAGATATAGGACGGTCTATCTACTCGCACTCGTAGTTTCACTAATGTTAAGTACCAATTATGATCATTAAAATATAGGTACAAATGAGAGTGGCGCGTACTGAGCTCGTGCAAACAAGACATAAGATTCAGGCACAAACGTTGCCAACACACAAATGAAAATAAGAAATTAGCGTATCTATTCTTCAACTTCAAGTTACCAGCCGCGTCTGTAAAAAAGAAGAAAGTACGATGAATTGGTTGATGTAAACCACAACGTTGAATACCATACCGTCAATGTAGTTTCACTTTTCCAAGAGCAAGAACTACATACGTGGGGAGATATTTACAATGTTGTTCGAACATGACACGTACCGTACGTCTTCCTTAACAATTTATAGTTTACTCTTTAAGTATAGACTCTTGTCTGATGCAGAAAAAATTCACGTCAATTTTTTTCAGAGAAAGGTATCGCCTATTATATACAATATTTTCATTTCGACATATTTCTTTTTTTGTTCACATGATTAAGTGTTGCGTGACTTCATCCTGTACCTAGTAAAAACTAGCGCGGCGACGGCTAACTCTTATTACATATCGTCACAGACTAAGCACACGAACACAGCTTTCATAAAATTATTGTTCAAACTCGTAATTAATATTGCAGACTTCGCATTTGAGGTCACTCAAAAGTAAAATTATTTCTGTTCCCATATGTTTTTTCTCGGCTTATTTTTTTAATTCAGATTGTTCATCCTGTTCTGAAGAAAATAAAGGACTCGGTTCTTTAGTACTTATGAACAGAGTCCTTTAAATTAAATATTTAATTTTACAACAGTCTCATTTTGAAACTTCAATATGTTGATGTTTTTACACGAGTCTCCAACACCTCGTAACACGATCCAGAGTAGTTTTTACATTTCAGGAAACCACGCATATTGTCCATTGCGACCCATTAAACATTAAACCTTTCATCGCAATTTTTATTTTCTCAAAAACGTTTTGATCATTGTTTGGAGTGTTAAAAATTGACAAAAAGGTTATTAAAACTCGCTTTTACCTTTACCTCAATGTATTTTGCTATGCCGGGACGCATTCATCATTTTTTTTAATGCAATGCATTGTTTCTGTTATTTTTTAATTCATAGAATATAAGAATTGTTGGAAAATAATTATTAAAATAAATTTGAATCTTGTTTTAACAATTCCCTGGATTCTGGGTCAGAGCCCGCTAGATCCGTGCTTAAAATCCGCACTGATCGATCTCAATTTCTTAAAAAGTGCAAGGAAATGAAGAAACCAAGGTAATAAATACAATAAATTAAAAGTGTTACCAAGATTATTGAGGAAGCATAATAAACCAATCTGTTATAATCCTCTATCTCTTATGTGTATCTGCAGGCCTGTAACCAGAGTGACCCAGAATTTGGGGGTGGGTATCTCGTAGGCACTACGTATCTTGAGATCACCAAAGAACATAAATTGGAGGAAAAAAATCTTTGCAAGTATTTATTTCATAGAGTAAAAATATGAACTCTTTTTAATACAAGTATTGTTTTGAACTGTGTAACGTAATTTTCAAAATCAATATTTTACACGCGTAAATTATTATCTATGACATTTGTATTGAATCAATGCTCTTACAACTGAAGTCACGAATTGAATATCGGACTTTTTCTGAGTAATAACTTTTCACAATTATTGGCATATCGTAATGCACGGAGGATTTAGGTGTTCAAATTTGTTAAAATAAATCTAGTTGAAAGATGTGGATTGAATACTTTCTTCCGCGCGTATATGTTTACGAATTTCTTTCGGAAGGAAAAAATATTGAAGTGTATATTTTCCAATTGTAGGTATTTTCAATTCGAACATAAATTGTAATGTAAAGTAAAACACTAATTTTAGAGCATAGAAAAATTATTCTCATTATTGCATAGGATATTTGTATACGCTAACAACCATTAACTTTTTTAATGTGTTATTGAAATTTTCCCACTACCCATTCATAGACTAATCAGGTTCATTACACAAGGAGCGTCTACGCTTATGAATTCCATCAACCATTTCTTTCTCCCTGAGACAACGCAAAATATTCCCGCCTTCTCAACATACATATACAACAAAGTAAAGTCCATAAATCTATTAAACAAACCATCCATTGTAACATTTCAGCATTACTTTTTCGATACCTAAGTAATTAATAACGAAGAAAAGTATTAAATTCGTACCTATTAAACTGTAATGAAAAAATTATGAAGAGAGGGGAAAATTATGATTTCGTTCTTTCTTGAATAAATTTTTCGTTTCTTTCCCTTTATAGAACACTAACAAACCCTTTCTGCTCCAAGGATTCAGATAAAAACCCTCAATTTGTCTATCATCCGCGGAAATGACAGTACCTTGCCCCGAGACGTTTATCAAGCGCGCCGAAGAAACTTTCAAAGATATCTCCACAACGATCATTCATTTAGTTTTCAACAAGGAAAATGAGAAAAGTTATTTCGAACTAAATAACAAGCGACATTAGTACGTCTTACCGACGTTCCAGAACTAAACATTAATTTCCCCAGAGTAGTTGCTTAATTTCAAAATCCAATATATGAATATTTTCTTTCATACGTAACTCGAAATGAGCTTGTCACAAAACTCTACTTTCATTTAATTGGTATGGCTAAGCGGTTGCCACTGTAACGTTATTAACAATTAAATCAACACAATATAACCGAAGTGTTACGTCCCTTTAGTTGGTACATCCAAAAAGTACGGTACTCATTGCTAAACAGACAGATTTGTAATTTAAAGGTTCCTTAGGAATGAGTTAAAGTGTTTCGGAAATGACTTGACTAAATCCATTATAACAGAGCATTCCGAACTAGTTTCAACAATGTGTCCTAGTATCATAAATATCTTCAAAAACCCTTAAATTTCACGTAAATAATAAACTCCTGTTAAAGACAATGGAGTTCTGGGTTCATTTAACTATACAAATGAAGAAGGTTTCTTTTTTCCCTTGCGGCATAATAAATTATAAAGAAAGCTTCTTCGTCCAAATTAACTTTCAAAAAAATTCGAATGTTTGTAGTCCCGCTGAAGATGTTACGGGTTTTGTACAATTTAAAACATTGGGTTTCACATATTAAGGAGCATGTTAAACCCAATGTTTTCCAGGAGCCATGCGCTAACTACAGAACCAGCGATACATGATACAACCTAAACAAAGCACAGTATCATTAAATTATATATCCATAAGCTTACCTTGAACGATAGACGTCAGGCTACACAGGTAATCGAACTCGTTCCCAGCATTCCGAATCGCACACGCCGATCCACACAATTTATATCGAAACTTCTCCATTTCAACTAAAAGGAATAAATACTTGCATTTCTTCCTACAAAATTCGTCTCGGATTCATTAATTCCACCAGACATAACTGCACGATAAATTGGGTTCAATTTTACATTATATTCGCGTATATCACCAATATCTAGTCCCTCAAGGCACCACTGGTTAATTCTAAGTGAGATGTAAATCTTCAGCATTGGCATTAACCTCTCCTCGATTGTCGCGTGCCGTTTCAGCGTTCCAACGCAGTAGTGAGGGTTAACAAGCACGATCTCAGCCTTACAACCCTCCTTCTCCTTCCCCTCCCTTCACGGCTTGGACGAACTCCGAACTTTACTCCACGTCAGAGCCATACGACGAGCGGGATAGGTCGCGGCTATACTTCATTTCCAGGGTTTAACTGGTGCGTTTTACAATCACATAGTCTGGAAACGTGCAAAACCAACTTGCGGGGGTACCCATTACGCTACCAAAAATGATATAGTAACAGCTCCAACATACTCAGTTTAAATTAATACAGTGTTAATTCACAACAAATCATTCAGCGATGTAACCCACTGTCACAGATTTAAATCAAATTTTACGTGGTTGTTCTATATACGGGTATTATATAGTTTCCAAAATTTGATAGGATTTTGTTCATTAGTTTCCGAGGTAGGAAATTTTTAAGTTACGCGAAATACAACCGGTTTTTCTCGGCTCGCGAAATATTAAGCCAACTGTTTTCGTATTTCGCTCTTAAGTATTGATGTACTATTCGAATTCTATGAAATTTATATAGATAGCATCGAATTTTACGTTGTTTCCCATGGCATGAGTATCTTCTTGGAGCATTTACTTCATCTTCTGGACTAATATTAGCTTCAAAGCGGAAATCTAAACTAAATAAATACAAACCTGACACGGTTTTAGGAAAAAAAAATTATCTCATTTCTGTCTACAGACAACCTGTGAAATTATACATCACTAGACAGAGCTTTAAAAATTATAATAATCTGAAGACAATGTAACAAATTTCAACTCTTTACATCAAATAGTTTGGAAGATAGTCACATTTAAAGATTTCAAAAATCCACATTTTGAAGATTAATAACCAAGAAAAGGTAAGACAAAAAAATTTTTTTTGTGTGTTTTTCATATAAACCAATAGTATTATCAATATACAAAAAAAACTATATAATTCTGAGTTATGAAGATTTAATTTACTCCAATTTCTCATTAATGACCCAATAATGTACAATATCTTGTCCGACTGAGCTTCACTCAGATGGCTCATGAAAGTCTCATGGTTTTCAATCAATCATAAAAAAATGTTTAATATAGTACCAATGCATGACCACATATATCATGAACTTGACAAAATGCATTCAAAAAATAATTTTCATAACGGGATTCAAATTAATTGTTACAATGCTGTGTAACCAATAATTTATATTTATCAGTTATACTGCCGTTTAACCAAGAATATAACGAATATTTCAATACATAACTATTTTGCTTATTTGGCAACTGCACAGTTCACATTGCCCATATAAGATTTTTGTTTCGTTTCCGTGTTGTAATTATGCAAGTTGCCAGCAAATTGATAATTTTCTTTTCTTTGTTTAATATTTTGTTACATTCTATACTATCAGAAGCCCACTAATATTTTGCACAATTTTAAAGTTTCTCTTTCTAGTGATGTATAATTTCACATGTTGTCTGGTGACAGAAATAAAATATGTTATGACAAGATATGTTTTTTTAAAAACTGTATTGGGTATTTCCTTAAAAAATTTCCACTTTAAAGCCCTGAAGATGAACTGAAATCTGAAACCTTTTATACTATTGGAGACAATATAAAATTATGTGCTAGCTATATACATTTCACAGAAATTGAATGGTACATCAATATTGTAGAGCAAAAAATGCAAAACTATGTTGGCTTAATTTTTCGGAAATTGAGAAAAACGGGCCATATTTCTTGTAAATTTATTAATTCATACCTCAGAAACTAATGAACGAAATCCATTCAAATTTTGAAAAATTATTTAATATCCATAAATAGAATGGTGACATAAAATTTCCTTAAAAACTGTGACTTGATGTGGAATGATCCCACGTCAAAAAATGCCATCTGACATAATCACACACTATTGAAACTTTCATTATGATACCAACTTCTGGAAATTCCCAAGAACCTCCAAGCAATATGTTCTCACTTCATCAATAAAAGATTTCATGGAAGAGTTTATTTTTGTTGTTTTAATTATTATTTTATGATTTATTCTAATATTTCTTTTTCATTGTCAAAAATTGATAAGGCAATCCAAATAATAATATTAAAGACCTAACGAACAAATCTCTTGAGCTTTGAATTTGGTCAAATATTTTTAAAAAAGCCCAATATAACATGAAACATTTGGCACATAAATATAGAAAATAAAAGGAATTTTAAAAAAAGTAATAAAACTTCCCTCTAAGATTGAGAAAAATTCAATATTTCAACATCTGCAGTCAGAAGAAAATAGCAATGAACCAAACCTCCTGCACTGGCTGCAGGGGTGCTGTCCACTCTACCACCAGTCTCAAACCCAAAAGTCCGCACACCACTTCCCCCAGGTCTGCTCCAATATCTCATAGCCTAATAGTCCAAATATAGGCTTCAAAATTTCAACAAGTAGATACTCAGAAGTTGTGTTCAAAAAATTAAATATTTTGTTCAAAATGTTGAAAAATAAATTAAATTTTCATGAAAGGAGAGAATTAAGGAACCCAATTAATTTGTAAGCAATGTGGGAGTAATATATTCAAATTTAATAGAGAATCCAGAAGACTAAACTCCAGAACATAAATTTAAAAATGAATCAGGTAACTGCAGGATTTAAAAGCATGAACACAGATCATAAAAAAAGGTTTTTCATTTACAGTACAACAAAGATTTAACATGCTTTCTGGAAATTTTTTCTATGTAGGTAGTCCTTATATAAAAAAAAATAAATGAAATGATGTACTTCATTTACCACCTTAATTTTTCCTCCTCACAACTGTTTATCTGATACGCTAAACAAATATTCAATTAACAACATTATCACATAATCATTTATTGGTATTATCCATCCAAAAAAATTTTGAGAACACAATTCCACACAAAAGGTTTGGAATAACAGTACAAATATATTTTCCAGAATACAAGACTGTAATATGCATGATTTCCAATTTTTCTGTCTATATACACACAAAAAATATATAATATCTTTTGAAAACTGGGAGATTTAAAACAATATCATCACTCTGCATCCTGTCCTTAATGTATTGAAAAAATTCCTGTATTAAACATTGATATCACAAAAAATATGAATAATTCACTGAAATTTTTCTTGGTGTTCAACAATGAAAACACAAAATTTAATTTATGAACATAAGTACTATCTCTCCCTTCAAGATACAATAAATTAAAATCTTTGGCACCAATTTCAAGTAAATTAAAATATGTAAATACACTTTACAAAATGATCTTAATCATTGTACCAGTTTGTATAAATTGCACAGGAAAATCTAATTATCAATTATTTATTTGGAAGAACCAAAAACTCCTTTCTTTATTCACAACAATAAACTGTGAATAATTTAAAAACAAAAAATGATACAAAGTATCAGCATCAATTTGACAAAAGTAAAATTAGAATATTCTTTGTCACATTATTTAAGTACATACTATTAATATTGTATAATATAATAAAAAACTTATTTCTCAAAAATTACTTGAGACCACTCGATTTTGAAATCTAAAAATATCTCTTAAAGCATATTTTTTTGAATTGCATACCAATGATCAATGCAATCAATGAATAATTTAACATTTTTCACAATATCAATTAAGTTCTCTCAAAGGATTGTGAAGAAAATAAATAATTTAATCTTGAATTATAAAAAACAAATTCATGCAAAGATGGCATTCACGACTAAAAATTGGTCAACAGATCATTATGAGTAGTATACTCACATAGTACCTGAACAAGAAATAATCATTTCTAAAGCAAAAAGTTGCAAAGTAAGACAATTTCTTAATTTTGACAGCAACAAATATCCACTTAAGTTAGAAACAATAATTTCCATAGCATGATGACACTTGAAGAATTAATCTGAAATTGTTTCAAATATCTAATATGATATAACTTAAAATTTTATTTCCCATTATTGGAAAGGGAAAATGAAAATTGAAATGGATAATTATCAACACGTATTCCTGACTTCATATTTATTAACAATGATGATCACACTCATGGTAAACTATACAACAGCAATACTCTGTGACTATGGATACATCTGTTAAGGATTAACAGATGTCAGTCTCGCTCAAGGTTAAATTCCACACTATAGCTAAAATGAGAGGGGTAGGGGGAAAGGAAGGAGGGAGGGAGAGAGGGTAAGGGTGGCAGAAAAAAAAAAGACATTTACATAAGACTGCCTGTTCTCAATTGCCCCCAATCATGAACAGAAGCCTACCAGAGGCTCAACACATGGGGGAAAAAGAAGAGACAGGCTGAAATGGGGGACCTGCAGAAAAGGGGGTTGTATCAAACAGAAGTTGCATTATATGTACAAACAGTCTGAGCAGTCTATCTTATTTCTAAACTGTTCTTCCAATGACACAAAACAGGATTCAAACATCCCATCACATTCATTCTTCCACTTCCCAAACTGGCACGTATCAAATCTACAATAAATAAGATAATAAAAACAGCTGGCTCACTGGGCAACATGTGGCACTGTTGGCACTTTGCTCGCACAAAGCTGATGAAAAATATACCAGAGTCTTACTTCTCTGCTCCCCACCAAACAACTTTCTCCCACCCGCATGCTTCTGCGACTGATGGATGCCTTTCAATCTGCAACCCTGGTGGGTGATTGAGTCAAGTCCTCCAATAAGGGAGCATAAACCAAGCATTCTGGTCGCAGAGATCGCAGCAGCAGAGAGGGGCAGACGGGTGGGAGAGAGAGCAGGCTACAGCATGCCAAAGCCTTTGGAGTAGTTGATTGCCTTCATGAGCCGGTCGCTGAGTTTCTCTTTGTTCTCGTACTCAGGGAGCAACAAGACATTGAAGCAAGTGTGAGCCGTAGGAAGTCTGGAATGGATAAAACAAAATATTTCACTTCACGAACTTAAATATTGTTACATAATATGGTACATTCACAAGAAATTTTTGATTTAAAGAAAACAAAGAATAAACAAAAATATTTAACTTTTCAACATGGAAAAACTATCCATATGCCCACTTCATTTTAATTGCAGTTAATTATGACATAACATTGTTTCCATCAGTTCTCGTTCTCCTGATAAAAAATAATGGTTCTGTTATAACTGTAACGCAAACACACCAGACCAACAAATTTTAATCAATATAATGGTTGGGGAATGGCTAGAAAAAAATAATTTTTGACAATTTCTTTAAATCATTTAGAGCATTATTCTGACATCTTAAAAATAAATTCAACAATCTGACATCATTAGTGTATTTTGCATCATGTATTTTTTCTAATATCTATACAACTCAAGATTGAGAAAGTATCACTTGCCCATTCAACAATAAATCATTTGAGCCTTATGAGCAGGAAGTTACTTTACAATAGCAACATGCCTTTTGAGGCCATTAAGTGCTAAGAAAAATGGTACAAGTAATCCATATTGCATGATAAACAATTTATAAGAAAATACCAGGCACAAAAAAAAATGACAATTTCAATAAGCTTAGCTTCTATCCCAGAGTAATGTCCCGTAAAATAACAAAACAACAACAACCCTAAAAACATCTGAAATCAGTTATTTACAGAATATTTCTGAAATAAAAAATGACATTTTTCATCAGAGTAGATTACCTCTATCAAAACTACAACTAATGAATATATAACTAACTGAAGACAAACCTGTCAGAATCAGGTCCATTACGAGCAATTATAAGTTTCAGCTTACTAAGTCCTCCTACAGGTACACGATCAGAACCAGTGGCAAACTGAAGAAGTTTACGTTTGCTTTCCATAGGCATTTTATGGACAATTTCCCAGAAATCTTTAATGACAGGGCTATCTAAAGTATAGCCTCCATCATATTCCGTTGCTTCTTCTAGTTCTGTGAAGTCAAAGTTCTAGAACCAAAAAACAGCACATTATCATTACTTATCTCATCTATCATATCAATATTTGAAGAAAAATATCAGAGTACAAAGAACATATTCATTGTCTCATTTTTTTCCTAAATCAATTTTTTTTAATGTCTCACTTGATCTGATAGTAGAAATAAGACACACACAATACATCCAAGGTAAATATTAATTTTGCTTGAGAATCTCTTAGACACTAAGTCTTGCTTTTCTATTTTCACTGTTCCACTTACTTACAACAAAATAAATGAACTATACAAAGGAGGGTCTTGAGGATATGTCAAACTTCTTCAATTAATTCACATTTTCATACAGCCAATTCATTGAAGAAGTTTGACCTTTCATCAAGAACCTCCTTTTGTTTATATTAAGGGTAAAGAACAAAAACGGTAAAATAAATGAAGGTAAATTTATGAAGTATAGTGGTTAATAAATGCAATTACTATGTGATGAGGGAAAATATCACCACTTTTTGAACACTGTAGTTTAAAGGTGAAGACCATATGGAAAGCTGTTACTTTATTTTATAACAATAAATTATGCACAGTTCCATAAAAATTAATTTAGTTCTTTCCACAAAGTTTCATGGAGTGGGATTGTTGAAATCAACAGATATGAACTGCCTGGAGATGTTGATGGTTTGGCTTGTCTAGAAAGTTTTGTGAATTAAGAATTGAGCAAATAACTAGATGCTTAATAGACAGACAGCAGTGATGCAATTATTTGGCCTCTACAAACACTACAATTGATTACATAGCAAAAGGGAATCACAAAATTTTACACTGATTGTAAATACATGTCAATTATTCTAGCAGAAATATATCATTAAATATTCCCATTAATCATAACCCAATCACATTGAAATAAACATAGCTTTCTTTTCAAAATAGGCAAATTTTGTAATACCAGAGAGCCATTAATGCAGTAATATGTTCCACCCCAGAAAAAAGCTCTCATGATTAATTCTACAAACTAAATTACAATACTTACTTTACTACCACAGACTAGTTGCTCTACTTCTTCAGGCCTAAAGAGAAGGTGTAGAGGTGATTCATCTGTAACCATTTGGAAACCTCTTCGGAATGCACGGAACTGCTTTTCAACTGAGGTATTGAGCAAAAAGTCTGCATACAAGTCCACAAATTCCTAGACACAAAAAATATTAGAATTAGTACATAAAGTATTTCCTCTCAAACACTCAATATACATAACATGCAAAACACCTATAATGAAATAAAACTCTGGCATTAAAATGAAGGAAACCCTTTTCTAGCCAATAAATAACCCCTCTAGGAAATTTTGGTTAAATGGAATAAATTCCAACAAGGAGAACATGAAAAGACAAGATATACTCTCAAATAAAAGGTTGACAAAAATATCTTTAATACAAAGCTTGTACAAGTGTTATTTCAATTCTTATGATTTTTAAACACTATACTCAGAATAATCTATAGTTTTATAATAATTTGTACATGTATTTTTTTTGTGTTAAATTACAAACATATTGACATCTATTAGTATTATAACTTGAGCTAACTTTTTTATCTTATCTAGGAATTTTTACTGAAATTTTTGAATCCGCCTCTGCCTTAGGGCCCTTGATCGGAATTGATGGGATGGTCCCTTGCTTGCTTCCGGAGAATAAATTAGTTTATTGTCCTCTACATGGTCATATGCAGTTTGTACTGCTTTTTTGACAATAAATTTATTACAAGGACAGTATACAACACAAAACGTCTCTTCACAGGGTTTGAAAAATCATACAGTATCTTATACACCAAATTAAATACTTTTGAAGGTTTTTAGGGGTCCAAATTATTCTGGTATGCTATATTGAAATTGAAATGAACAACTATAGAAAAATTCAAATGAATAAGAGGAAGTAAATCAGAATAACAGACTACCAATCAAACTATTATAATGTGACACATGATTCTTTCAAGAGATGGTTCTTCAACAACGAAAGTTGGGTAATCAAACATGCTTCAGTGTCAATTTCAAACTCCACGTTCTAATTGTAAGTTATGTATGAGATCTGGCGATGTCAAGAGAAGAAGTTGTTCCAGTTAGCTTTTCTTTTAAAATCCTTATGAGTATACTTAGCTGGACCACTTCACATTGAATTTTAAATGAGCATTTCCCTTCAGAAAAACTTTGATTTTACACAACTACTTCTTTCTTTTTTCTTGTTTCTTTTTACTGTAGTTTTAAAAAAAGGAGTATTTTATTTAAGACTGAACTGTTAGTATCTCCTATTGCCACATCATCCTGTCACATAACTCGTCAAGGATTGAAGTCACTATAAGTATTGAAGTATATATTTAACCTTATATAATTAAATTTTAACAAGAACGGACACAAATATTCTATGGCCTCATAATGAAGAGATTTATGACATTGATTTTTAATTAACTTTGCTAAAATACTATTACTGATAAAATATTCTTGGATCAAAAAGTTTCTCCTTTGGGAAAACTAATTCAATTCCACTCAAATATATTCAAAATGAGTAATAATTATTTTTGAATTACCAAATATAAGTTGAATAAGAGGCATGTTTCTTCTTTCTTTTGTTTTTCAAAGTGATATTAACTTTTGAAGCAAGCTACTTGTGTTGAGATTCAAGACAATTAAGCACGTCGATAAGATCATTAAGCATGATAGACAAATTACAATTTTTCTCATGAAGGAGATGCTACACAAGCTTCAATTTAGCAGAAAATCTCTGATGAGCATTTGTGTGTTCCAATGAAGCAGAGAGATATGCCTGTCTCTTANAGCTACCAGCAGGGCCATCTACACCGAACAGCTCTTTGCCGATGTATCAGACAAAGTGTGTTCCACAACAACCTGTCTTCCCCAACCATTCCTACTTCATTACCACCTTCTGCCTTGTAGGAGGGGGAAGAATCCCAAAAGCTAAGGGAAGGAAAAACCCAGACAGAAAACCAACAGCAAGTCCATAGGCTCAGGAAACTACCAATGGAACTGAACAATGGGCTGATCCCCCATTCCTTCTAAATTAATAGGATTAAGGAACCTCAGGAAAAGCCTTGGAATGAAAGACTAAATAGGAAAAAAATCAGGAAAAGAATTATGGATATGAATGTTGAAACATGGAATTTGAGAGATTCTAATAGTATTGGTGACCTAAAGAAATTAATGTGTGTGCTTAATGAGTACAAATTGTGTATACAGCAATCCAAGAAACTAAATGGGAAGGGTAGGGTGTTATAGATATAGGTAGTTACACTGTAATGTCCAATGAAAAAGAAAATAGGAGCAAAAAATTACAGGTAGTCTTTGTTGTTCATAAAAACTTAGAAGTAATATAATAAGACTTCACACCAATTAATGAACGAATATATATTATTAGACTGAAAATAAAATTCTTCAACCTGACATTTATTAATGTCCATATGCCTACAAATGTAAAAGATGAAATAGCTAAGGAATTGTTCTATCATGAAGTAGAGAGGTGGTATGACATATCATCCGGTCATGACATAAAAATTATCCTAAGAGATAGTAATGCTTGAATAGGCAAAGAAAACATGTACCAGGGAACAACTGGAAAGTATAGTCTTCATAAAGAAACGAATGATTATGAAGAAAGACTTATAAATCTACAAAGAGTAAAAATATGGTCATGTACTCAACATGATTTATTCACAATGACAAACGTGGAGAAGTCCAAGTGGGACAGGATCAAATAGACTGCTTACTTATAAACAAAAGAGGGGACAGTAGTGTCATGGATGTAAGATCTTTTTGATGAACTAACTGCGATTCGGATCATCATTTAGTTAAGATTAAGTATCACAACTGAAAAGCAGCACAGAAGGAAGTGCAATACAAAACAAAAATTATGGTTGAAGAATTATAGAAATTAAATATAAGAAATTAATATCAAAAGAATATATCAGAAGGTTTAGATCACTGTACACATAAGAATTGTATCGAGGATGAATGGAATACTTTGAAAGGTATAAAAAATACAACCCCACAGAACACTATAGGTTTAAGTAAGATTTCAAAGAAAAATGATTGGTTTGATGCAGAATGTGAAGAAATAGTTGGAGAGTAAAACAAAGCATATACACACATAATAGAAAGGCCTACAAGAGCAAGAGAGGAAAAATACAAAAATCTTCATAGAGAAGGGAAAAAAAGAATGGAAGCGTAGATAAAAGTGTACAATTCAAGATAGCTTCAAAAACAGCAATCTAAAAAAAGCTTATAGACAAATTAATGTAATGAACAAAGGATGTAAGCCGAGGACACAACTCTGTAGGAACACAAAACGAGAAATTATTAGAAATGAAGAGAAAGTTAAACAAAGGTGGCTAGAATATTTTCAAGGACTACTGAATAAAAGTAAACAACTTGAAGTCATACACATTCCCACTTATGAACATTTGCAAGTAACAGATATTGAACCATCCTCATATTAAGATTGTAAAGCTGCTTTAAATAATTTAAATAATAACAAATCACCAGGAAGTGACAATATCCCCACAGAACAGCTTAAATATGGAGGACAGCATCTATGGAAATAGCTCTATCATATTATAAGAAAAATATGGATGGAAGAAGTTATGCCTGAAGTAGAAAGACCATCGTTATCTGTCCTGTGTACAAGAAAGCAGATAAACTACTCAGTGAGAACTACAGAGGTATTAGCCTGCTTAATACTAGTTATAAAATCCTTACTAAAATGATACATGGAAAATTAACTCCATATGTTGAAAACAATTAGAGAATATAGAGGTAGACCTATAGTAGATCAAATATTCATGTTGAGGTGCACATTAAATAAATGTAAGGAATACAATATATAAGTATAAAATATTCTTAGACTTCAAGCAAGCTTATGATAGTACCGTTCATCAACAACTGTATGATACAATGAAATATTTCAAAATTCCAGATAAGTTGATAAGGCTGACCAAACTAACAACACAACAAGTTTAGTAAAAGAACAGATAGTGGTCACGGACTCCTTCCCCATAAGTAATGGTTTGAAACGAAGAGATAGCTAAGCAACTATGCTTTTCAAATAAAAAGTCATTAGACAATTCGATACTGATCCAACAAGAACCAACGACAACCTAGAATTGAAATTAATTTCCAATTAAGAAAACAAATTATTTAAAAATTAGTTTCTAACTACATTTTTATCAATACTATGACTCAAATTATAAGATATGCATATTATCCATGCATATTGAGCAGAAGCACAAAAAATATCAAAGGTTGTGAATTAAACTGAATGCAGCAGCAAAAGGAATGGGTCTAGAAGTGAATATAAATAAAACAAAATCTATGATAAAGACTCAAGCAGCCATAAATTTGAAACATATTCAATTGGTAACATAAATATAGAGGTAGTTTCTTTGTTCAAATACTTAGGTACCGAAATCACCAATAATAATGATGAAGCAGCTGGGATTAAAAAGTTCCTTGCAAACCTAGCTACTTTGCACTGCAGACTTTATAAAGAAATAACTACTTGGTACAAGGAGCAAAATAAAGATCTATAGAACACTAATAAGACCAGTATAAGTATGGATGCGAGACCTGGATTCTGAGAGAAAATTTAAAAGAAGTTATTGGTATCTGAAAGAAAAATCTTAAGAATATTTAAGTACAAGAAGGAGAAATTTGGCGGATAAGATGCAATAGCCAATTAAGGGGCATGTTCAAGGAATATAATGTTGAATACATACAATTGGGCTGGACATGTACAAAGAATGTCTGATCATAGAATACCAAAGAAAGCACTCTCAGAAAGAATACATAAAAAGAGACTGAGGGGAAAACCTAAAAAAGGATGGGAGGATTCAGTTTAAAAGGATGCTTGGGATTTGCTACAATTGAGAGTGGAACAAGAAGGCAGAGGATTGAGAATGTTGGAGGCGATGAATAGAAGAGGCCATGGCTCACACTGGGCTGTAGCGCCAAAGAAGGAGAAGAAGAAGAATTGAAATAGGAAGAAATTTATTTACTTAATGCCTTTTGGTGAGGTTCAGGTCATGATGCCAGTTCTTCCACCTAACAGTTGGACTTCGGTTAGGGAATTGGGAAAGAGATGTTGGGTTGCCAGGGAACTTATGGTACTGAACTGACATTTGTCTGGAGTAGGTGAGGGAAACCCCAGCTGAAAATCTCTCCTAGATCGACTGAGCAGTGTTTGAACCCATGCTCAACCGCTCAGAGGGATTGTGGAAGCCAAGATGCTACCACTATACCACCAATGTTGGTTTTTATAGGTTGAAAATTAATCATCATAAATTAATAATTAAAACGGATTCTTTGTTTTAATGCATTATAAAAAGATAAAAACTGTCTTTGAATCATAAAATTTGGATGATAGTTTACATTTTACAAGCATGAGAGTGAAGCTGCAGCCACTGCAACTTGCCAAGCTGTGTCTAGCCTTTTAACAGAATGTTACTTTCATTTTGTCGACACTCACAAAGAAGGGATTTTTCATAACTCCAATTTTAAAAGGGTAAAATGTGACTTCTTGAATTTTTCCCACAGTTTTTCTTCATAATGTTAAATTATTATGAATTAAATTAAAACATGAAGAAATACGATGTGCACATCACATTTAAACCCCATAATCCTCTAAGAAGCACATTCACCAACATACTGCAGACAACCAACCTAAACAATTGTGGTGTACAGAATTTAAGATGTGAAAACTGTGATGCACACAACATTGGCCAAACTGGGAAGAATGTTAGTAATCGCCTTAAAGAACACTTACTTGCACTAAAATACAAGACAAACAATCTCACTTTGCTACTACCTCGATTCAAATCAGTCATTCAATCCAGGCACATACAGTTACTAGAAACACAAACACATTTTAAAAGAACGAACAAACCTCTCTCTCTCTTTCTCTCCAAACCACCTCATAGAAATCATTTAACATTCATCTCCAGCAGAAACCCTCCCACCCATCCACACAGACCCTTGTCTTGTCCCACCTTCTTCAGATGCAGAGGAGACCAGATCCTCTCATTCAAACACACACTCCTCCAAGGCAAAGCAGATCCGAAACTCGGCTTACACATTTCCTCATTGCGAAATGTTCACTAATTTTAATTTTTTCAGAAACTAATTTATCCAAACAAGCAGTTTATCTTCAAAACTTTTCATATAGCTTTTACTAATCTAAAACCAATTAGTATTAAGACTTATCCGTATATTATTAGTTTCAACATACTACATCTTTTTATAATTATTTTTTTTGTAGTTTATTATTAGTAGTAATATTAAGAACATTTATATTCCTGTATCTTGGTCATAGGCCACTGAAAATGACAACATAAGTCATGAAAAGTCGCTTTGGCAAAATAAATAATTTTTCATTGTTAACAATAACTTTCATTTTAAGAAAAGAAAAAAAAGGAAAAATTAAAATCTTATTTAGAAGAAGGGGTTGAGTAAATGCTTTTTTGTCTGCATTCAAGTAAAAAAAATATTGTTGCTTGAAAAATACAGGTCACTAATGTTGAAATTATAACATTAAATTTCCTTTAAAACTCAATATAAGATAAGCAAATAGCTTTAATGTAAAAAACAGTACAAAAAAAGCTCACAAATGAACACGACAAAATAAGAGGACAAAATCCAAATTTCAAAATGATGAAACTAGATGTTTCAACTTGATAATATGGGGTCTCTAGTGATTACTCATGTCCTACTTTTACTGATTGTTCAAGCAATCTGGTGAATTTGATTGTCATCCAATAAAAAAAATCGATCCTGTGCCGAAACATACTAGTACATAGCTGAAACACTCATAATGGCACACACCATACGAATTATGGCAATATTTTAGTACAATTAATTACTTTCTTATTTCAGTAAAATTTCTTGAACACTGTGAATTTCAAAAAAATAAACTTGGGTGATCCAGTTACTGATGATATCCTGCATACCAGAGCTATTTTCACCTTCAAAATTAAAAAGATTGATAATTAATTAATAACTAACATTTGATGTCTTAAAAGCAAATTACAAAACAAATCCACAAACATTACTGAAAATATCACAGGAAAAAACAATCTTTTTGTCTAGAATTATATAATAGATTATTACAAAATTTGTTTCGTTTTAATTTAAAATAGTCCATTTAACAAGATCAATAATTACTAATAATTTTAATAATTATTAGCATTAACAAATTATATAATTTTGAGTGGTTTAACCAAGTAACCTTAGTTTAAATAATTTAAATATTCTTCATAAAAAAACTAGTCTGAGATAGTTTTGGCAAGTTTACATATATATATCATTGGTTTGTCAGTAAGATTTACATATTTACAAATATATATATATTGTAATGCCTCACAGACTGTAATGCCTCACAGACTTTATCTCCTCAACAAAATATTGAATATACATAAACACTCTATATAGTGTTTAATATCAAACCACTTGTTATTCCAATGTATTGTCAAAATTGTGTTTTCTCTACTATTCATGCACCTTTATCCAGTTTTAAAGAAGTTGAGACACCAACCAAAGAGCCCATTAGACCACGAAAGAATTCACACACATTGAAACCATCGATCTCAAGAATAATGCAGTGTGTGAACCAATATTATTGAAATATATCACACCTGTCAGCATCACATCCAGCTAAGGAAAATAGTAGAAAAAACAGGACACAACCCTCCAGAAAAATAGCATCATGTTCAAAAGACTTCAGTATTTCCTACAAAGCATATTGCATGTGTTATACTGGCACACTGCCATCTCCTACACAAGAACAGAGCTTTTGCCAAAGAATTCTCTGTGTCATGGACAACCAGTAAAATATCCTGATTGACCTATTTTTTGTTATCANGTCAATAACCATGTGTCAAGTTATCAAGGACACTGACACAACATGATTCAATGAAAATAGGAAGATTTTAGGAACATTCACTATAAAGTAAATATCTGATTGGGTGGAACAATCATAAGAAATTNTTATCAAGGACACTGTCACAACATGATTCAATGAAAATAGGAAGATTTTAGGAACATTCACTATAAAGTAAATATCTGATTGGGTGGAACAATCATAAGAAATTACTACCTAATTTACTTTAAAGACAAAATAAAAACATCAGAAAAAATCCAGGGAAGTGCTTTAAAAACAACAAGAGTAGATGTAACAAAATTTGTAATATACATATGCCTTGGTTACCAAAACCAAGAAAATCAATGAAGATATTGAAAAAACAAAGGACTCACTTTTTTGTTATCCTGATGTACTAAAATCTGATCACCCCCTTCTTTCAGTTCATGGAAGAAGGTAGTTCCAAAAACATCCTGATAACAAATGCGGAATGTTTGCACAAAAACTTCTTCTATGTCTGAGTCTTCATAATTAAGCATTTCTGTTAGTCCTGCAAATAATGTCTGTAAAAAAGACATAAGCATATACTAACTTTAAAGATAATACATTATAAAACACACTGTACGGTAATCACAAAAAAAGACACAAATAATTTCTCTTACACACCTTACAGTTGTCTAAAGAAGAAAAAAATCAAAAAGAAGATAGTTGAGTCACTTCATTTGTTTATTGAGCAAAAATGGAACTAGTATCAATAATACTTTTACAAAAACCAATTTGAATTATTCAGCATATAAACTCGATCAATTATTACTAGATCACTCACCACTCTTAGAAACTATTGATATTGATATTTATATACAATAGTTCTTACACACAAAGCACATATTTAGATTCAAACTATTGCAACATGCTGGTTATGGCAAAAAAGTCATAATAAAGCAACAACAAAAAGAGAAAAAAAAATGAAATTTTTTCACCCAAGTATATTACATTATTTTTTATTTTATAATCCATATTACACCCACTAATGTTCATAGTTAAATCAAAACATTTTTTTCTTTGTCAAATACTGAACTATGTAATGTAATGTAACATTAATCTTGTTTTCTTACTTAACATATATATGCTTCACCAAAGTTGAAAAACAGGTATGCAATTGCATTAGGCATTGATGGGAGTGGTAGCAAGTGGGCCAAATGGTGCAAAAATCACACCGTTCCAGAATCGAAGGTTGAGGCCTTCTACTAGAGATGGTTATGCCATTACTCAATTCAACTTACCGGATTCCAGTCTTCTAAGTCCCAAAATGTGCCTCTTTTTCCCATCAGCTTCCGATACACCACCATAGGAAAATGTACATCCAAAATAACATTGTTGTAAATAGCCAGACCCAAAACAATACCGATTAGAGTAAACTGGGCGTCACTTTCAAAAGATGTTGGATTGAACCACACTGTCTGTGTCTCTTGATTCAGAGTGAACATACCTAGAGAAAGTATTTTTTTTAGTATTTTAATTTTGTATTATTACAACATGATATAAGAAGTATTATGAATCATCAAAACTAAGTGTGTTTCTGATGTTAATTATTTTTACCTAAAATACATATCAGGTCTTATTTTCAGGGGATGCTATTTTTTCATGGATAACAATCTACATTTACTAGTATACAACCATCAACATGCTGTCTTCTCCATGTCTTATTTCTCCCAATATGAATAACTTGTGTTTACTTCCTATACAGCCATTGACAAATCTCGCAATTCCCAAAAAAGGGCTGTAAACTTACTTGTTCCTCCTAGCTTGTGAGCAATGGAAGCACTTCTGAAAGAAGTTTTTTTCCACGTGGTCAAAATTTTCTCTACATCATCATCAAATATATAATGAGCTTATGTTTAGAAATTATAAATACAAGAAGTAAGAGCTACCCAGACCGCAAACACTGAAAACCACTATTGCCACATTATTGTTGCCAACAAAATCCAACTTATTGTTGCTTATCTTGAAGTACTCAAATAAAGAGAGAATACGATTTTCAAAGGTACCCATCGGGGAGGAAAACATTGCACTATACTTGGGCCAATATGGTAATTAATGGCCAATATGTAAAAGACATTACTGTATTTATTATTTTTATGTTTTTAATTGGAGCTTTAGGGTTTGCCAACATCAAGGTCCTCTCCCAAATACAGCCTTGTTTTAGGAGGAAAAACTTAGAAAGAAAAAAATGAATTTGAGTAAAATAAATTTCTGAAGGGAAATGTTCATTCAAAATCCCATGGGAAATAGTTCTCTCTCGTAAGTGTAATCATAAGGATTTAAAAATGAAAAGCTAACTGAGTAACTCCCAATAGTTTAACTTCTCTTAACATCGCGGGATCCACACTGACCTTGGTTCTACTTTGAATCCTTGTGCCCCTGCTTTATTTCCATGTGTCTTAGCATAATTTAGAAATCGCAGTTTGAAGTTAGCATGGAAGCTACTTTCATAGCCTAACTAGTTGTCAAAGAAGATCCCCCATTTCTTGACAGAATCGTGTGTTACAATTGGCACAGAGACACTAATTGGTCATTTGGAGATGGCATGGACCAGTTCAGTTTTCGCTTCAAAATCACGCCATTGTTGATCGTCCTTGATGGTATTCGTCACAATTTCTTGGTATTAAAACAATTTTCTCCACATACAAGTTGCTTCTATTGACTAAGCATTGTATTATGTATCTGGTTTGTGTTCACAAAACTTGTTTTCACCCATGAAATTTTGTTCAGTTCTCCTGTCCCAAACTCCAAATATAGTCCCCAATAGATTTTTGGGTGATTCTTTTGATAAAAAAAGAAAAAAAGGGGGGACTATAATTGGGTAAATATGGTAACTACAGAAATTTAGAAATGGGGTTCTCATATACTATAAGAAATCCAAAAATTCCTGTTTAGGGTTTCTTTCAGGTTAAGTCTTATTTTCAAGGGAACATCGTATACAGCTGCCTACAAGTTCATCCACAGACAGTGGCGCCAATTAGGGGGACAGCCCCCAACACCACCAGTTTTTTAAGGAAAGATAACAATTTCATTTTGACGATCTAAAACTGGAAATTATGAAAAAAAATTACACCATCCTTGATGTGGTAAACAATTGTTTTTCCTTCAATTTATTTCATTATTTAAATCATATTTAGTTGAAATATGTAGAAAATGTCACGTTAATGAAAATTGTCAATATTNACACTTTTCATTCCTGATCCCCGATATTGTTCCCAGATATCTAGGAAATTGACATGAAGAGGACACTGTGAGCACTTTAGTGAGCAATTAAAGGTTAGAAGAAAGGATAATGAAAGAGAAAGTAATGAAGAAAACAATAGAGTGACAACTTAAAAAAAAAGGAAAGGAAAGCTATTAGATGATTAAGCATGACAAGTATTGACTGAACGAGGATTAGTGGACAGAGAATTTAGAGAACACGGAGCAAAAAGGGTTTCTCAAAATGCAAAACGGTCCAATATAAAGCACGGTAGTTCCTATAAATGTAAGGAACAATTATGTAAAGATTTTATTTCAATACTAACTTTGGATTCATAACTATTTTACAATAATTCAGAGACATGGATGACTCAAGAGAGTAACAATTTATCAGGTGTTATGTAGGAAAGGATGGGGAACATTTGGAGACATGGAAAGGCAAGAGACATAAATGGCCAGGATATGACAAAGAAAGGAAATTTATAACAGAGGTACCCACAAAAAGATACAGGTACAAAAGATTTTAAAGAGAAATGTAAAAGAACATGAAAAAAAAGCTGAAAATTATTTCTCAGAGCTACATAAATTTACATATGACTAGTATAGAAAGTAAAATGAATTTGAAATCTTACCCAAACCTTACAGGAATCACAAACTACAAATTCTAGTATTTCCCACTATAATACTCCTCATCCCCTTCCTCAGATTTGATAGCGTATGAAATTACTTGACAATCGATTTGTGCTTATAGATTTTTAATCTACAATTATAATTTTCTTACTAGAAAGCCAAAATATTGCAGTACACACCATAATCTGGGTTAAAAATTTCTTCCACGACTAGCTGGAAGAATTCTTTTGATACACCTCCCTCATCGATACCTTGTTCGCCCTCAAATTCAACAACTAACTGCTTCTTCAGGTCTTTTGGATTTTCCATCGCCACCATCTCAAGCTGGAAACAAGAATAGAAATGTAACATCAACTGCCTCATATTTTGCAATTCCAACAACTGTAAGAATCTACATCATACACAAGGTAGAATAAAATAAGAAAAGAAAAAGAATAAGAAGAAATTAAAGTAGAAAAACAAAGAATTTCTTTTGAATTAATTTTTCTTTCCAGTGTCATAAATAAATGATACGGTACTAATAAATTAAACAATTTAACTTTTAACTGAGTTCTACCTTCTAATCAGAAGTATTAAGAGACATTTCCCTTGTCTTCAGCAAACTCACACTTGACTCGTTACCTGGACACAAACTGATGGTGATCATCATTTCATGTTTCATTGGAAAACAACTATAGATTTCTAATGAACATTTGTACTTGCAAAAGACTTTTAATCAAGAACTATGATGTAAACAACAGAAAAAAAATAAGAGTTAGAGTGGCCAGATTTCTCATTTAGCAACGTATGTGAATTGAGCAGGTTAGTTATAGAATTAGCAGGTTAGCCACTTCTCCTTAATTTATGCTCATTGCAGAAGACTTCATTAATAATGAGGAAACAAGGGAGGAAGTATGTTCAAAAATTAGAAATTCAGGTTAGAAAAGACTAAGCTAAAAGAGACAGAAGTATGAGGGGAAATACACGATAATGAACAGCATAAGCTATTGTATTATATTACTGGTTAAATTTATAAGGAATGCTGTTGTTGCTGTTCTTGTGGGACTTTATGGCTCGTCGACATAGAGGTCATTAGAGCCCTAAAATTCTGTACAGGTAGGAAAAGTGCAGTTACGCACTAAGGACAGCCAACATGACTCTTCCTGCATGTGTGACTCACCAAATGACTCAACCATACCCACTAAAAACCCTCCTGAATTACAATATATCAAAACATGCATCAAAACATTGAGGACAAAAAATGAGGAAAATGAAAGATACCCTAGCCCTAATAGCAACAGGATCAAAAAGAACAAGAGGTGACTAAGGAAGGTCAGGAAAGAGAAAGGAAGGAGCCTTGCACAAGTAAGTGGAAGTAATGCCAGACTCAGCTCGGGGCCCCGTGTCTGCCAAACACATACTTACTAGATGTAAGTCCACTGGGGGGTATAAGGAATGTTGATTCAATTATTGAGTTAGTACTAGTGCATTCATTTTTAACTCTTAATAGCCGGCATTAAACCAAAAGGTATATTTTTTTAGCTTGGAACAAAAATTCTTTTTCAGAATGACAATATACTAAAACAAATTTTGTCAAAATGATAACTCAATAATTTCATAATTTTTCAGTTATGGAATTTTAAACAGATGGGACATTTTCTACTGGTATCTAACTAATTATTAGCAAACAAATACAATCTAACTAATTATTAGCAAACAATTACAATCTAACTAATTATTAGTAAACAATTACAAAGAACAATATGACAATATAAGCTTTATACATTTAGACTGCAACTATATACTAATAATCAATGAATCTTACACATCCTTTTGGACAGTGAATCTGAATGAACAGGATATAATTCGTTCCTTTTGGGTTGGTGCATATATCTATCTGAATTTTTAGTAAGCAGTATGCAACACTTGGTGATTGATTTTGGATAAAGTTTCAGCTTTAATCTCCTAACATTGAAGTTAAATCATACTATATTATCTTCTGATAAAACAGTAGTTAATTAAGTTTTGGAAGTCAGTATACAGAAATGAGATGACAAAGATAAAGTAAAGCCTTCAGGTGAAATAATCTTGGGTCAAAAGAGTAGATTTTTTATGAAGATTATCCATCAAATAATTTTTAAGTTCATGTAATCATAATGTAAGGTACAATGCAGTCTCAACAAAAAAACATAAAAGTAAAGCAGCTGTGTGGGGGAGGACAGCACTACATTCTAATGAAACAATCAACATTATTCCAACTCGCATTCATAAGTTAAAGATTTATGTAAAAAAGAATTATAAAATTAGAAAATTGTACCTCTACTAACGCATCATCAATGATATGATCTCTTCTGACTTTTAGCCTCAGGTAAGGATTCATAGGTTGGCCCACAACAGTATGGAAAATACTTATCCTCCTCTCACTATACATTCTTATTCTGTTGTCATAATACAATCCCAGAGTTTTAGTGGCAGGTGTTAAGATGAAAGCATAGTTCATGAAACTAAAACTCTTCATATCACTTTTGTAATACGCGAAGTCCTTATCCATCTCCACAGCATCACTCAATGGCTCGTTGTAAAATTCAGAGAATGGAAGCAATGGTTTCCGAGCATCAAGAACACTAATGCCTAACTCTGCTCCAAGAGGGTCAGGAGGAGGAGGTTGCTGGCGAGACCCTTTCCCCAGCAACCCAGAGGTACTAGGTGGCAGGCCAACGGCCCCAAGCAAACCATCGTCCGCAGAACCAGCTGCTCCTGATGTTGAGCTCACTTCTTCTTCATTACGCAATTCTGGAGAATCCAACTCTCCAGCCAACATATTTGCATAGTACAGAACCTATGACAGAATAATAAATATAATATTAAATGCTACCATAAATCTACAAACACAATTCTTTTTTGAGAGGAAAAAGAATATCCATCAAGATATTAAAATGATACAGCTATTTTAATCTTCCTATTCAATTCCCCGAGTAATATTGTAAGAGAATACAAAATTTTCATAGGGAAGACATTCAACACTATTTTTATTATTATATTAAAGCACCATTGAAAAAAAGTATAATAGAATTCATTTGAATGCATTTATTAATTTCTAAATGAATACAGGATAATATGTAAAAAAAAAATTCCAGTCAAGTTTTTTACTGCTATTATCACCCTGAACAAAATAAATCAAACTTGAATAAAAACAAACTGTGATCTTTGTAATATAGCTACTCGGTAATATTGTAAAAATGCTCTTGCTTATTTTGTAAGAAGTGGGATTTTTAGGGTTGTTTCAATCCTACACTGCAGAACATTAAGTAAACATGAGAAAAATATGTCTCACATTTTATCACAATCACAGCAATTGTTTGGAAATTTTGTAATACACATATGTACATCAACCTATTAGTGATTTAGAAAAATGCAAAATGCTCGTATAAAGTTGTTTTAACTTTATGTTTATTCACATATAAAAATTTAAAAGCAATCATAAAAATCTAAAAAGCATTTTATTAGTTATAAGATAAAAAATATCATTTCAATTCTCCAGAAATTTAATAAAACATTGGAAATACCTTGAAAATTGAAAACAAAATTTATCTTTATCTTATATTTACAAAATTATCACTCATAGTTAAAATTTCACTTTAAACTTATAATGAAAATGATACAAGAAATGTTGATCCAATTACCTTTGAACTAGAACATTCCTGTTTACAAACAAAGAAAGTTGGCAATAAGCCATAAGTTCAACCACATGGTAAGACTATTTATACACGGACCTGTGTCACAACAGCAATCTATTTGTATCTTGGAAGCAAGAGCTCACTAGTCAGAACTAAAAGTCCAGGTTTCTCACACTGCTCTAAATTAGAGACACTGAGTCTATTTTGATCAGAAGAATTAAACTATTTTCACAAGCTTTCTAAACAAACTGAGTAGAGGTCATTCTCAAAAATTTTACTCAGAAATACTCATAATTAAGAACTTAAATAAGAATACAATCAAGAGTTAATTGTCAATTTATAAATAGCAACCTAACAAGAAAATATCATAAATTTTTTAGAAACAATTAAAATGATTTCTGAAGACAATAATTGAATTGAAGTGAGCATACCACATAATAATAACTATTTATCTTATTTTCAGATCATGAGAATAAAAAGTTAGAAGTCAAAATTATAATAGAAATAGAAGATTTACCTTCATAAACTTTGTTGGAGCAGTAATTGATTCTACATCTTGAACATAATATTCTCTGGTAAAGTGGCCAGATATAACTTTCAGAGTGATAAGTTGTTGCAAAGCCTCTAATATACTCTTCAAACGCATTTTACAATGGCGAGCTAAAATGCGAGCTAGCCGAGCTTGTAAGGGTAAAGGCATAGGTACAAGAGCATGGCATAAAGCAGGCAATGCTTGTTCCAGATATTCACTACCGCCCAAGGTTGGTAACTCCAGCACTATTAATATAGATCGAAGTAGTTCTTCTGATGTGGCAGCCCCAGGAGGAAATCTAAGATCTACCTCCACAAGCTGTGCTAATGTGGAAACAGCCTGTACAAGAGGACTCTCATATGCTGAGCTGGGAGCCTGCAAAATAAAATAAAAACATGAAAACATTTTTTCATTACAAAAGCACAAACTACACTATTCACATATTTCATCATATTTATTTATTTATTTATTGTGTCTTATTGTGAGGTTCAGGTCATGAGGCTCGCTCTTTCACCTAGGTAATTGGGAATGAGAAAAGTTGGGTTACCGGCAAACTTATGGTACCAAACTGACATGTGTGAAGATAAGGGTGATAGCAATCATTTTAAAGTAAATTGATCATGTGTTTCTTCATTAATGAAACAAACAAAAATGAACTAGAGAAAGAAATTAAACATATTGATATGTAAGGGTCGACAATAAAGAATTGTAATTAAAAACAAGTAGAATGCCAGAAATGTTACCTCCATTAAAGCAGAATATGAACGCCGCACTGATGCAAAATCTAAGCCAATATCTTCAGGAGAAGTACTGTGAAACTGGAGTCGATTAGTAGCTCCACTTTCAGTCGACTCGGCCACTTCTTGACTATCTTCATCTTTATCTGTTTCTCCTTCAAGAGTTCGAACATCTTCCTTCTTCAAATTTTTTAAATCCTAATTATTTAAATAGAAGAATAATATACTAATTCACCAGTACAATTAACAATACAAATTAATAAATGCAAGAATTTATTTCATGTCAACAATCACAAGTATTAATAATTGCAAAACTGATTATTCACAATTTAAATCAAACTGTAAAAAATAAATAGGTCAAGGTCACATGGTATACATACTTCAATTTATGATACACTATAAAATACAATAACTTTTCACATCTTTGAATAATCATTCAACAATATTAACATTACTCCTTACTTAGATGGGTTTTTTATGACAAATAAAAGAAAAAAACATGAAATAAAAGTAAGATGAAACATTCACAAAAATACCAACCTTGGGTGCTTTGTTTAACATTGCATCTAGGGGAGAATCAGGTGTTTCTTGAAGATAAGACTGACCTAAAGAAATAGGCCTTGAAAAAACTTCACCTAAGGCACGAATCAACAGAACCCAAGAATCTGTTTTTTTACAGGTCTCCAAAATAGACATCAACTTTTCTTCTGTTAGATAACCAACAGCTTTACCTGAAATGAATAAGGAGAATTTGTTGCAAAGAATTAGAAACCAAAACACGTTACAAGGAGTTTAAAAGAAAACTAGGCTTCTAACATCTGGCTTTAAATAATAAGTCAATAACAAACTTAGGATACTTAGGAAAAGGTAGGTATCGTGTACAGATATACTGTGGTAGCACTGAAAACATGGTAACAAAGTGAAATATGATACTATACCTTGTGGCACACAAGGACTATCACCTTCCATTTTAGGGGCAGAGCTTTGAGATCTGGTATAGCCAGCTGCTTCTCTTGATGTGTTATTGGGGTCAGTGGCTGATCTACCATATTCATTATTTTTACGAATACTTCCGGACTGAGTTCTGGCAACTTTAGAAGGTTGCATGTCACATAACCTCGCTTCTTGTGAAAACAATTGTATAGCCTGGGCAGCAGCTTGATTTGGAGTAAGGTTTTTGACCTTCACATAAAAAAAGCTACTAATGAACACAACAAAAATTCTTATAAGATTACAACACAATTTCACAACATTGAATAACACATTCATCAAGTACCCAAAAGAAAATTAATCTGAAGATTTACAATCTCTGAATACATATACAATAAGTTGTCAACAAATAATCTGTATGATTATTAAATAATTAAGAATTCGGAGAACACACTTAATTCGACCAAAATGCATGACAAGACACTTTATCTTCACACATAACCTAGAAATTAGCACCACTTACTTTTCCACTAGAAGCACAATGTTCATTATCACAACTGGAATTTCCACAGCCATCAATTAGTTGATAAAAATATCTCTCAATTAATTTCTTAGCTGCCGCGCGCTTCATTGTGTCGCTTTCTGACGATACGCCGCTTGTGGATGAATGAGGGAATTCCAGTGACGGTAAAGCAGTGGAAGAAGCGCTGTAACATAAAAAAGGATGCCTTATTGAAAGATCGTAATAACCATTTTATTTTAAAAATACTTATCGCAAACTAACACAAACGTACAGCTTAACTGCTAGTTTCATTCATAAAGAGAATCATGGTATCATATTTACCTCGAGGCTTCACCTTCCCCTGTTTGTTGCTTCTCGTCCTTTCGGTTCATAGAATATTGATACTTACTCAACACAAAAATAATTTCACTAGATAATGATGAAACGAAATCTAGAGCTAACTGCACTATAATTCTGTAATTTAACTATCTGCGTACAAGAATACATCAGCACCACAACAAACAAATATTAATTTAGATACAGGTCTGCAAATGTAATTGATCGATCGACCTAACCAGGCACCTCGATCCCAGACCTGGGAACATCACATCATATTCTTCACTGAATGCAACATTAAATTTCGAAGTTGGTGGTACTGTCAGATACATTCGGTACGTTTGCAACGATGGCGCACATACGGCGCATGCGTACTTGATCAAGGGCGGAAACCGGGAGCTTCAAAGTTAAAACGTATTGCGTCGTTGTTGTTCAATCGTTTAACTGAGAAAAAATATAGTTAATCTAATCTCTTTAAAGTTTTGATTTTCATTCATACCAGGATGCGGATGAGGATGTTCCAGAATTATATTTAAAAACTATCATGCTTTTTATTTTATCATATCACTTTATTTGTATCTTGTTGAACCCCATAATACATACTCATAAGTGCAATGTGACACAAATACAATATGCTTGATCAGCTCAATCTTAAATATATGCATTAAAACATTGCAATTAATATGTGCCACCAAACAGGAAAATATTAACAGCATATTATATCCTTTCCCTCTTTCCCTCTCATTATACACAATCTCTGCTGTTCCTCTGCAAATAAATTCAAATTACATGCATTTATCTGTCTATTAAGGGAACTTTTTATAAAATATTGCACTCACAAGAAACAAACAAGCACTCAAAACCTGAAATTGCACAGTTTAAAAATATTCACTCATAAAATTACATCACCGTTTAATCCATCTACAATTGGTTTTTGGCATTCTGTCAGTTGTATAGCTTCAGAATGCATACTTTTTTTCAATTATGTCCACAGAAAACTCTGAGCATAAATGAAACACAAATTTATAATGAAGATAACAATCTGACTACACATACATGCACATATAATAATTATCAGTGGAAGGCCTGATAAAATGGGTAACATGACTCAATGTATTAATAATAAATACAGTCATTTTATCTTAAATAAATTCTCTACCAATTAAAACAGTTCTTAGATAGAGTTTCTCAAGTAATTTAAATAGAAAGTAACAATTTTTAAATATTCTTTTTCATGTTCACAGAAATAACAAAATAATGATTTTTCAATATCTCTGAGTTATATTACATGTTTTCAAACATGCAACAATATATTATTAAGGCATCATGTTTAAAAATATAATCATTTGGTTTGTTATTACACGGAAGCAGACACTCACATTTTGGTCACATACAAAACACATAAGACTATTTACAAAAAAGAGCTTCTAGACTATTTAGCAAGTTTACTACAATAAGGCATCAGACACAGATAATCTGCCAACTCTCATTCGGGCAGTATCATAAGGCTGCCAGCTGCCTACAATAGATAATCTTGCAAGACAAACTCTCAAAAAATTTGATCATTATACCCACAAATACAACTGAATGAAATGCTTATTTAACTGCAAGTACTTCAGTCAATTATTCCTACACAATGTACTTACATTATAATTTCATTTCTGAAATGCAGAAAGATATTTGGCACCCTGGTTGTTTTCTGTATCATCACAGTCAAGGAACTTCATGTTCAGAAGAAATAAACCATTGCTGGCAGCCTGGTCAAATTAACATTTTACCTGGGATATAATGTTCACAGACACCATATTATAAGTACAAAACCTTTGTTTTGTGTAAGAAATGTACTCAATATATTCAATGCTCTATTTTGAGAGAACACTGATTTCACAAATGATATGAACACTAAGAACAACAATCAGGTATTCCCTTGGGATCATGTGGAATGATTCTTGTAAATAATTTTAAAAATACATCAATGGTTCTTTTCATTGGCAAATTTCATGAACAGTGCTATGTGTAATAAACAGGCACTTGTTATGTAATGGAAGTTTTATTTCCCATTAAAGTGTGGAGGAATCTGCTGTACCAAAATCCTCCTAGGCCTCTTCACACATATAGAAGCCTAAACAATACCAAATATTCCTAAGATGAAGTAGACTATTCTAAAACTGAATTTTTGTTTATAACAGTGACCATACACACTGATGATGAAATTCAATTTCCACTTCACCTAGTACAGCTCTCTAATTAATTGTCTCAGTCAATCGAGACATTATGGCCACCCCTTCACATGACTGTAGTCTATACTCAATAAATTAGCAAAGTATAGTCTTCACAATGTATATGGCTCAATGTACAAATACTTTTCCAATTTGCTTTTTCTTAAAAATATACACCTCATAGAAAAACAACTTTGTACCTTACTTTATAACATCACCCCTGTATAAAACTACTTTTATATAAATAAAAGGAATGCACTTAAATCTCAAAAATATTTTTATTTTAATTCCTCCAAAATTGACACTTCCAAATGCATACTAAGCTATACTAAGCTTGAGCAAGGCCGGTAAAGTTCGATTACTATGATCATGAAATCAGATGTGTGGTTTGTGTTTAGATAAAATGATGTCATGAGATTTTATAGGAAATTGTGAGAGTTGACCTTCATTCATCAGAAAGAAAGATAAAAAACATTGGTTCCAAGAAATTTCAATTTTGAAATCAAAATATTTGAATTATTCCAAATTAAAATATATTGAAATGAAAGTATTTGCTCGAAATATTTTCTACAGATAATGTAAGTGTTTGAAAGAAATACACATAGTTACTATACCATAGAAAGTATTTGCTCGAAATATTTTCTACAGATAATGTAAGTGTTTGAAAGAAATACACATAGTTACTATACCATAAATTAACTACAACACAATCCACACAATCTTTTCAAAATCTGACCTCAAACCATTCATCAAAGTCGAAATTGGTCACTCAGTTTCTTTCACTACAAAATAAAAGTAACTTGAAAAAAGTTTGTTTCACAATGATTTCACATATGACACAACACATTTTGTAAGTTCTTTTAATGCAGATAAATTAAGAAGTTTCATCTGAATCCAGCTTTAAAGACTTTTAAAAACTTGTTGCTGCACAGCTCAGATGCAGGAACCTAATCAACACTTCTGTCACATTGGTGATGTTCATAAGAAGAAGTGACGGGTTTACAGCATCAAGCAGTGCATCAACACCCACTGCTCTTCAAGGATGGAAAATGCATTGCCAAGGTGGAAGACTAGCCAGGGTGAAGATAGGGCGACAATGCAATACAATGGAATGTTTTGTAAAAATGGAAATGTAGCTTATTTGATAGAAGCACGTGCCAGTTGGGTTGAAGTCTGAAACAAACAATTACACATTATAAAAAATATCCATTTTGAATTCATTATAGATGTGCATATTACAGAAACAAATTGATTGAGATAAGGGTCACATTTATTATTTTTATATTATTATTAATTTAATGGTAATATTGTTGTTATTTGTGAACAGTAAATACATATTTTCCACTTGAAATAGCTCAGCAAAAATATTAGAAATTACTAAGAATACTACACTATGAAAATAAAGTTTGATAGTGGTGCATATACTGAAAAATCAGACATTCCAATATTTCATAGAGTGATATGCTGAAATGTTTTTATTAATCTCTTATTGATGCAATGATGTTTAAGCAATCAGACTCTTTCAGTAGAATATTGTTTTTTATTTTATAAATGTTTAACACTTTTCAAGTTCTGTTTGAATTCTCATGAGGAAGTTTTAATGTTTGAAATTAACACATTAGTTATATTTTAAAAAATCATACCATAGTTTTGACACGTCAAATTCCATTTCAATTCCTAAGAACACATCAAATTCCATTTCAATTCAAAAGAACATATCAAAATATAGTAAACTTTTTCAAGTCTTTTTTATTAAATTCTAAATCTTTACATGGTCAAATAATCATCCTCAATATTCTTATCCAAAACTTTTTCTCCAATGTACTGATACTCAGATCAAATGATAAGAGTGCATTATTAGAGGGAAAGGAGATATAATTTTTCATCAAATAATATTTGATAAATTTGATAAATAAACTTGATCATACACTACATTGATTGTATGTTTGCAAATTAAATGGTAGAGTTTGCTTTTTACTAGTTTAATAATATTTTCATTTTTTAAGAACTTGAAATACAAAATAAAATGTTTTAAACTAACTTAAAAAAATATTTTTGAGAGGTTTAAGTTATCGAGAGATAATTTTAGGAACCTGAAAGGTTTAATTAGTTCCTGGGAGAACCAAAAGGTGACAATAAATCACGGGAGTGTGGCTAAATTTGGAAATGTGGAAGTCTCGTGTCAGTGCAGCTACTATATAATTGCTGACCCTTTCTCTCAGGTCAGTGTCTTCCTGTTATTTTAATTCCTTATTGTACATCATAGTTATATAAATGGTATCATTTCATACTGGGAGATTTTATTCAATTACAATTTTAATACGACTATCAATTTAATCATATTTTGAAATATTCTTGGTTTGTAAGTAATTTGTTTCCTATTCCTGTAATTCTCTAAAAATTTAAAATTGTTTTCTAATACAGTGTCAACACTGTACCTGGGTGTTTGGCATCTTACAAGAGGTAGAAGGATAATACAGACTTTTCCGGATTATCTCCAGAGAGGATGATGAGGGGTAGAGTATGTACTTGCACCAAACTTGCATGCTGTGGTAACTTTCATTTCCTTTTAGGTAAACTTAAAAGATCATAAAAAATGAACCATTTATCTCACTTATCTCATTGATGGATCATTCTTTTCATCTCAGATACATGAATAAAACAAAATTTGAATCCCATTTCTACAATGTCTCGATATTGAGATAAAAGACTATGTTACTTGGACAATGTTATGTACTCCCAACTCTTGATATTTATTTCATAGATTTTGTTCACTTAAAATAATGTTTTATGTAGTTTTTTATATTGTTACTATAGCTGACCCTACAGAATTAATTTTTGCAGAATTAGAGATTTAAAAATAAAGCTTCATTAAGGCTTGATATGTGTATTTTTGTTAAATGCTATGGCAATTTGTTTTTGTATTTTATATTCCAGAGTTTTTGTAATTTTTGTTATATTCCCTTAATTTACATGTACTAATCGCAAAGATTTCTCATTTTAAGTAACTCCAGTAATTGAAGGTAAGAAATTTTTGTTAGGCATGCCTTAATGCCATCAATACTTTCAATAGTTTGACATGAATTTTGAAATATAAATTTTTTACATAAAGAATATGTTCTTAAAACGTCACATAAAGTGACATAAAAAGACATTTACTTTGGTGTATTGTGATGTCACAATTTTGTTTGACTTCTTAGGTCACTGAGGTCAGTAACTCATCAAGGATTGCCAATTTGTAGGAATATTTGCTGGCACCCCGAAGACACCCACAGCGGAGAGTCTTGACCATGTGTTCTGTCTCGTCTCTCATTAGGAAGGTGCGAGAATGAATTGTTTTGACTGTGAGAAAGAATTCAGCCAGGTTGGTCATGTTGGCGAGTTGACATGTGTGTGTGGTGGCTGCCAGTTGATCGCAGAGAGGAACAGAGTGGTTGGAGAGACAGCACAGTGTGGGCAGAGAGATGCTCAGTGCGAGTGGATAGAGACTGATCCACAGGCATAATGATGATGGACTTGGGGACACTAGGGCGCAAGAGAGTATATCTTGGCCTAATTGATGTCTGGGTGTTTTCATGAACATCCCAAGTTGTATATATGTTGTAAATGTTCAGATTTAATATTTATATTAAATGTATACAACCCCAAGGTCTAATATTTTTCTAGTTTTTGGTTGTAAAGCTAGTGATGGCAGCAAGGATGACTCGATAGCTAATAATTAATTCAATTAGTTATTGAAACATACTTAAAGCCACCATAGGGTAACTGTAGCATTTGTGGGGAGAAGCAGCAGTGAGGTATCTGCACAAAAACTCTGAATGCTACACCATGTTACAGTATAATGAAACATTTGTTATGCTGTTTTTGTCTATACATTACAACACAAACAGTAATGCAACAGCCCCCCAGGGGACTTACATCTAGTAAGTAATTGTTTGGCAAACACGGGGTCCCGAGCTGAGTCTGACATTACTTCTACTTCATTGTGTAAGGCTCCTTCCTTTCTCTTTCCTGAGTTTACTTGGTCACCTCTTGTTCTTTTCGATCCCGACGCTAGAGTATCTTTAATTTTCCTCTTTCTTCTTTTTTTAAAATGATTTATGTAATGTCTTGAGATATGTTGATATTTGAGTTTTGTTTGATGGGTATGGTTGAGTTATTTGGTGAGTCCCACACGTAGGGAGAGTCTTGTTAGCTCTCCCTAGTGCATAACTGCATTTTCCCTACCTGTACAAGTTTTTAGGGCTCCAATGACCTCGATGTCGACAAGCTATAACCCCACCCCCCCCGCAAAAAAAAGTAACACAACATAAATTTTCATGTCAAGTGGAAGCAGAGTGATTATAATTCAGTATGTTCTCAATAACTTTCTCAGAAAAAAATTATTTCCTGATCCAAAGAAAAATAAATATTTTATGCAATTTCATAGTAATGATATTGTTTAAAATAAATGTTAAAATGAAATAATAATGTTCAACACAATTGATAATTGTTTTTTCTCACATCAATTTTTATTATAAACTCCATTAACATTAGTTTTGTGAAACAATTAAGACTTTACATTGAAATAAATGCAATGAGGTAGTGGCACTGACAGGACTAATGCTTTGTTCCAGAATAGAACAACATTTGTATCACTTGGTCAAACATTCACTTCTCTAGAATGGCATTGTCTATTTAATGGTATATTAAAAGGAGTGTTTACATCTCAGGAACCCGACATTGTAGGACTGTGATTCAAATTTGTTGTATTCATCTATCTCGCATGAGAAAAATGAGCTTCTACTTAATAATATAAGATTAATGGTTAATTTTATAGACAAATTTTCTAGAACTTTCAATTTGAGAAAAAATAATAAATTGACCATATTAGTTAAGGAAAGGCCTTCCGAAGTATCTATTGTGTCCCTCCTGAAGCGGTTTTTCCTTGACACAGGGAAAGGGGTTTTCTTCACTCATTTTACCATGTAGTTTTCCTTTGTATAACTGAGAGTTAGATTTACAAAGCTTATTTTATCCCACGTCTACCAATAACACATGGGACAAAAAACACATGGGACAAAAAACACATGGGACAAAAAACACATGGGAATGTCTGTGGTGAGGCTAGTAGCAGTCGGCTCATGTGCACAGATAAAGCATTGGCACTGAACTAAAAGCATATTTGGAAAGGAATTCTGGAGAAATATTATTTGCATAATAACTGAAATGTACTAATGACTATTGTACTTACTGTAATTGGCACTGAAGTAGTGCGCAAGCTGGAACGTGCCACAAGTTGTTGAAGCTTTTGCAATTGAGTCAGCAGAGATGCATTGCTATCCTCAAGAGACTCAATCTTACGTTTGTAATCACTGTTCTCACTCGCTAATGATTCTACCTTTCGCTCCAGAGCATCCATATATTCTTTCTTCTTACGTCGACTCTCCTGAGCAGAAATCTGATCACACAGGAATTTGTAAGCAAATCTCCTATTAAATACAATTCATATTTATTCATATATATATATACTGTCTCTTATACACATCTAGATGTGTATAAGAGACAGACCTAGTACAGCTCTCTAATTAATTGTCTCAGTCAATCGAGACATTATGGCCACCCCTTCACATGACTGTAGTCTATACTCAATAAATTAGCAAAGTATAGTCTTCACAATGTATATGGCTCAATGTACAAATACTTTTCCANTACACATTTCTTCTGTGTACCCTACATGTGGAGAAGATATGTGATAACTTTCGGTCAGGTGAAAATGGCGATAAACCTGGAATCGAACCCGGGATTCCTGCTTTGATCGCAGGGGTGTTAACCACTACACCACTAGTTCGCCTTCCACAACTGTACACCATTAGGTCTGGGTGGAAGGCGAATGAGTGGTGTAGTGGTTAACATCCCTGCAGGAGTCCCGGGTTCGATTCCCTGGTCGTCGTAATTTTCATCTGACCGAAAGTTACCACATAGTGAAAGATATTTACCTATATTAGCCTAAATAAACCCCTAAGCAGTCCAACAACGGGCCCTACTATGTGTCTTTGCGGTTCACGGAGGATAGAGCTCCGTAATTACTAGGCCATGGCACAAAAAGATATGGCCAGCATCTCGCATCGGACGGTTTGATTCCCAGGGTAGACCCGGTATTCCTTTTACAGTAGGCTGAGTAAACACAGGAGACTGTCTTCAACATGATGAGATATCCCACACCCCACCGAACTCTATCCGGTCGTCCAATCAACAACTCAGCACTTTTGGATATATATCCCCAATGTGCACTTATGCAAGACTATCAGAACTAACAAGAAAAACCATGCGTGTTGAATATTGAATATTCCATGCGTGTTAATAAAAATGTATCCGTAGATTAAAATAACGATATTCTACATCCAGAAATCGTAGCAGATCATAACCACAAAGGTTTCTAAGAAGAATTAACAAAATTAAGACTAAATCTCAAAATACTTTATAATTTCCGTGTTGATTTTACGACACATTACCGTGCACTACGGATTCTCAGGTAGTTAACAACCGGAAAATCGAGAGCATGGCGGAAGAAACATCCGCCATTTCTTCGGTCATGGTCGAGAGGGCCACATGCTAGACCTTTCCCTAGTGATTGGGACTGTGATGAGAATCTTATTAATTATTTTTGCACTGAGTTAGGTTCCCATATATCAAACACATGGCTTTGAGATTCTAAATCGTTGATTCCTCGTTCCAATTATTACGAGGCCTCTCACTAGCTTTCTCATATGGTTCATAATAAGGGAATGTTTATCGAAGAAATAGGAGTATCCTAGTGACCAGAAACATTAGAAGACTGTTATTGACGGAAGGTCACTGAATGAACAGCTTTCCCCTGCGTCGAGAATGACAGAAAGCCTAAAGTTAATGGTGTTACACCGGTAACTGAAAATGAAAAATAACGGTTCACAAGAGATGAGCTCACCTTATTCTTGATCTTGCGTCGGATCTTCTTCAGCGACTTCTCTTCCGCCTTGGTGAGCGGGAGCCGCGTGGGAATGGGGTAGCCCTCCGCAAGAAGAGTTCGCTTCTCTTCGTCCGTCAGAAGCAAAGTACCCGTCGAACCTTTCTGCAACACAAAGTCAAAAGATTTTGAGTTTTATACTCCTACTATGCAACTCTAACGTTTCAACACTAAAATATTCAGTTGGTTATCGATTAATGTTTTTTTTAGAAATATGTGGGATGCCATTGACATTTTTTTGCTGTAGTGGCACCCCACATGTTCCAATGCAGTGTGTGCATTTGTTGAAATTAACAGATAAAAACTAATACTAATTTTGTTGGGAAAATGTCAATTACAGATAAAACTTTTAGTTGTTTGTTGAATTTTCCGAACTTTTTTTAAAATAATAATAGTTGAAGTTAGTGGTTAAGTTAAACTAACATTTTTAGCTATTGTTTTGACTGAAAGTACTGAATAAATCACCGAATTTCTCGTAATTTGCCCACAATTATATCACTCTACCTGTTTAAATAATTTTACTATAATGCTATAGTTTTTATGTAGTACATTTATAAAATAGTATAAATTCTGCATTAAAATAAGATGAGCTACCAATAAGACTTGAGTAAAGAAAACTATAGATATAAGTTATTAGTTTCACTTAACTGTTTTTTTTTCTTTCAGCAAATAATTTTTAAAGATAAATTTAATTAAAAAAATTATTTGAAAAATTAGTTTCATCTAAAACAACAAGCTACGATTAATGTGAAATAAGAGGTCAGTATAGCTCAGGGGATCGAGTTTCTTGACACCTACTCGCTTGACAGGCGATGTAAGTCAGTCTATGATGTTATATTGAATGAAAATGGGAGGCGCACCGGAATCACCCCCGCTTCATACAGAATTTTTACTTTTAAGGTGTACATTTTAGGTGTTGACATGTATTTCTATGAATAAGTATTATTTTAATATTGTTTAATGAAAAAGAAATATCGTAACCTATAATGCTTTGTAGTGCAATCGTTACACTCCATATGTTAACATTTTCAAAATTTCACTACACGCTATTAATAAGGACTGAACTAGGCTAAATTTTAACGTTAAATGAACTCATGTCTTCCTCACAAAACCTCTAACAAAAACATTTTATTCTGGACAATACTTCTTAATATAATTAGTTTGGCATATTAGTTAAACGAAAGTATGTAAACTAACATAAGTAATCAACGAATGGTTTATCAGCAAAACTCCATTTAGCATGGCATGTAAAAAAAAGTAATAAGAAATCCAAAACTTATCTATTACTCATAATATCTATTGGGAAAGTCAAAATATTTTGTGGAGTGGATTTGAAAAAGTTCTCATTGCATACATATCACCCTCTTTCTGGGAGGGTGATCTTTGAAAAGTATGATTTGTTATTGCGGGAGAAGTACTTTTCATACACTGGAACAAAAAGTTTTGATTCGCCAAGTCTCAAAGTAAACTAGATAACGCAGTAGTAATTTATTTTTGGACCAGTCTGTCCCCATCATACTCCTCACCGGCTGGCAGCTGATGAGTGGTGTGTGGATGGGCTGCCTTCCGGAGGCGGAGGCGCCCGCACCGGCAGCGGGCAGGTAAATGCGGGTGGCGGCGGGTGGGCGACCTGGAAGGCGTGGCGCGGGGGCGGACGGCGTGCCCGTGCTTGAAGCACAGGAGGCGCTGGCGGCAGCGGCGCTGGCAGATTGATGCGGAGGTGACGCGTTGCCTTCGGTGTCACTGCCAGCCGACGAAGGTGGCGTCGGGGGAAGAGCGAATCCTAGACATAAACACAATGGTTTCCTTCAGACTTATTAGAAAGTGGAGAGAGACTTATTACAAATGGAATTACTCGATGGAATTGGTGGATAACTATTGGATCCAAGTCAGTCAGGGGTGACCCGTGACGTAGTCTTCGCCTTCTACCTCTGTTGGAGCTGTTTCAAATCTCGACTGATCCAAGTACAATTTGCGGCAGATTTTCTCAGAGTATCCCGTTTCTCCTACCCTTTATTGCCCCACAATTTTCACTGTCAGTGACCTCTCATATCACCCTTGTCATTCCCCAGCCGTTCATTAAAAGGTCGTCTGAGAACAGGCGGTGGCACAGCACATAGAGGAACCTCCACTTGGTGCCCCCGACAGTGTGCCTCGAGAGATACAGACACGATTTAATTAATTCAGTAAGGGTTATTTCCGTGAACACAGATCTTTGACAAAGACATTTTATTTTCCCCTCCATCCCCAATGTTCTCCTCAACTGAGAGAACAGGTTTGGAAGTGAAATACCAACCTTACAGTATCTGAACTGTAATGCGATGCCATATCGAAAGGTTTGAGAAATCCTTTCCTTCCTCCGAATTTAGGTCTCACATCCAATTCTAAGGCACTCACTTCCACGTGTTTTCTCAGAGCGATGTTTAATATTCGATCTGATAACATCAGAAGATTACAAAATCGTTATGATACAGGGTAAGACGGGGTAAACAAGTGGTAAAAGTAAACAGGGATCTGCGCGTCGCTGTGTGAGTCAGAGAAAACAAAAAATGATTAAAAGTAGATGTCGGTGACACTGTGTATAAAATACACAAATTCCACGGTTTTAAAGCCAACAATTGATAGAATACTACCTTATGAAAAATGAGTTATTCGGAACACAGAAATTCATAGTTGCTGCACTGCGTTGATTGCGCTACAGAGAGAATATTATTGAAATGTAATTTAATTTTGTTCTTTATTATTGTCAGTACTGTATTAAAGTAACATAAAATCATTGATGTTACCTTCAAGAAATTTTGTGGACTCCACAGTTCCATGTTTACATTTATCCCGCCTTTCTCTGATGGGGTCGGGGAAATTGTAAACATAATTATTTGCTATTAGTTTCGCGCAGTTTTCTCGTGCGATGAATGTGTATTCCCGCATTTAATCACATATGTTACGTTATATTATAATATTTTTTCTTAGTTTTTTTTTCGGTAGATAGGCGGGATTTGCTTTCAAGTAGTTATACCTACCAATATACTGAAAGATGAAAAAGCAAATGCCGATTTATAAGAAAGGGCAGACGATTTCGATAAATATTTTGAAGATATAGAAGACAATGTTATAGAGGAATAGACATGCTTAGAACCAATCACAAGAGACATTATCTCTTACTCGTGGTCATAGAGGGAAATAAAGAGTAAAAAAACACATTCCATGTGTTTGTAGTACCAATAATTATGGAAGATGAAGTGGAAGATATTGAAAAGAATTGATAAAGAAAAAACTTAATCGTTTAAGATTATAATAATTTATCTTAGGAGACAATAAATATCCAAGCAATCTCATATTCTCCATTCAAAGAAAAAGAAGCCAATAAAAATTTTCTAACACTTTTTGGCAAAATAAACGATCGTGAAACGTATTGCTTTATAGTCTCCTCATTCTCAGACGTTTCGGTTTAATATTTTTGTTTAAGTTTAATACGATTACAATACGAGGTTGATGTAAAGGTAAAATAATAAAATTAAGCGTGTAAAAAGCGTGTATTAAGGTAACATTAAATTAAATGGGTCATTTCTGATTTCTAGGACATATGGTGATCAATAAAACTATTAATAAGTGTTTGTGGCATTTGTACCCAAATACACGAGTAAATGGGGACACTACGTGAATGTAAACAATTTATTTATTTATTACATGTCTTTTGGCGAAGTTCAGGCCATGAGGCCTGCTCTTCCACCTAACTGTGACTTGGGTGAGGGAATTGGGGAAGGGAGATGGGTTTCGAATCGGAATGAATGTTAACATGGTATTAGAGGGGTAAGATAAAATTTGAAGTTCCTTCAACTACAATGAGTATGCCCATACTGTCACTGGTTCTATACTTTATGTCAGGGAATAATTCTTTGTTTACAATTACCCCATTCCCTCAGGGGTGCTTCTAAAATTCGGGGTCACTGTAAACAGGCGAATAATTGTGGGATATTTCATACTTGGAATCTTCTCTACAAGAGATTTAGTATATAAGACAGTAACCCGTTATATTAGTGTGCTTAAAAGAATGCTTTTTATGAATTAAGACCTCCAAATTGAGGCGTGAAAGAGAAACATTCAAAACTTTTACAATTACCCCGCCTGACCTCACCAGATGAAAAATATGGGGTTGAGGAGAACGAGATGATTTCTAAATACAATGTTTGGTTATTAACTAACGTATACGATCCCATATAAGGTTATTATTCTAATATCAGAACAGTTAACACAAGTGGAACTTGAGTGGGATAAAAAAAGGAGTTATTCATTTAAAGTATTCTTTAAAAAATATATTTTCATAAGAGTAACATTCAAATTTGTCTTATTCTGGTAAAACCGTCAAAATGATCTAGTAGTATACGTAAATTAATAATCCATATTCTTATTTATATTCAAACCTCAAAGATCGGTCAATGTGCATTTTTAAGTTTTACAAAATATTGAAATAATTAGTTATTTTTGGTTACTCCAGTTTTAATGATTTGTTTCCTCCGAATAAACATGTTATGTAACGTAAGCACGAAAGTCTTCGTGGAAATAGTATCGGATCCTGTAAGTGTCCTTACATTTATACACGCGAGAATACGAGAGACCAGATGAAAATTTCCTGCGCATTTAACATGTGTAGATTAACGGGCTTGTACGCAATATGTGAGGTCGGAATGGAATATTAATAATGGATAGATGTATTCGTGGAGCAATATCTCCAGGTGGATGTTAAATGCAATCAAAGAGTTCGCAAAAGCTGGTCAAGTTCAGCGAGACTGAGATCGTTGTTCGTAGCTAATAATAGCTGAATGACGAACTGTGATCCTTATCGTCTCAGTTCGTGGTAGGAGTGGCGCTGTGCAGCTTCACGAGAGCTTGGAAAGATGAAGTCATGAGATGACGTCACCTAACACCAGCCTACGTACTTTCATTTTCCCAAAATCCAAATACAGATAAACTTCTCTATAACGGACATTCACAGGATCATAAAATTTGCCTGCAATTGCGTAGTGTCCGCTGGTGGGAAATTGAAGTCAAAGAAGTGTACGCAAATGGATGGCGAAAATGATGACATCCATGTATTTTTTCTATTGAAAAAAATAAAGCAAATACATCTTGAAATCTTTCGTTTAGATGGTAAATGCTCACTAGTGAAAACTAGGAAAAAATGACGTGATTTTCGTTTGGAATTTTCTTAATTCGTTTTCTACTCTACTCCGCATTAAGCGACACAATATTTTGAAACACTATTTCAAAACAATTTTTATATGTCCTTAGTTAAACTGGCGTGAAGGAAATATATTTTTAAATTTCTTTGTTACTAATAATATCTATTAATTAATATCGATGTACCACCCTATACATCTGGTGTGGCTCATATATGTTTGGAGTTATCAACTTCAGCAGTATAATTCAACAGTGGTAATCTAATAGTCGTCAACAATTTCTTTCATCCAAAAACAATTATATAGGAACCAAGAGATTTCAATATTAAATATCAATTTTGAATCCGTGAAAACTCAGCGACTTGAAAAAATTATTGAACTTCTTTCTTACAAATATAAAACAATGGATCACTATTTTACCCGTCTGCGGGATAATTTAGTTTTAACTGAACACTATTTGGGAGAGAAATAAGTTCTGACTTTTATCAACGCTACTACTTCTTGTCGTATATTTACGACGTCATATCATTGTACCATTGTCATTCAAAATATATGAGTGTGTCACGCACTGAATGGTAACATTGAATACAGAGCAATGGAATATCTTTCCATTTCGTTGACCTCTATTTAAATGCCACTGCATCATGCGTCATATAGAAACAGCAATTCCATTTTATGATGCAATTTTAAATCAATGCAACTACAGATAAACTGTCACTCTAGATTATCCCTTCTTGAGTTGAAAAGAGTAAAATAACCATCAGAGTGCCATAAACGTATCGAGCCACTTACCAGAAATAAATAGAACATAGAAAGTAGAGCACCAATGAGATGAAATAGGATCAAATTATAATGTAGTTTTATAACATCTTTGTATATAATAAGTATGAACGTATATAATTTCAAAACTCGATTAGACTGAAAGCTGTAGACAAATGCGTAAATTAATGTCATATCAGGATATACGAAATAAGTTTCATCAACTTTTCATAACCTTATCGCCGAGGTCTAGATAAAAGATACTGCAGAGACGATTGGTAGATACTGTAGTATCTTGAAGTACTGACAAATCTCGACATCATTAAAGTCGTACATCAGAGATGGATCCAGCAAAGGGGAGAGTAAGTTTAATTGGAAACAAAATACCAATTTTTAGATATGTAATAGATTTTGATAATACTTTGCATGTTTTCTTACGAAAGAACATATTAGTACTTTAATAGCGCATAAACATTTTGCTACGGGACTGCTCGAGTAGAAATTCTGGAAAAGTGGGTTTGATCAATGGAATACTGACCTTTCTGCAAACATTGTATACTTATCTTTCTGTCTGTTTGGACTCCTAAACGGACCCACCGATTGTGATGAAATTTAATTTTTATAATATTAATATTATATTATTGCGTCAATAATATCTAATATTTTCTTTGGCTTCTTCACAACTAAATCAATTTCTATCTTTTCCACTTAAAAGTACCACAATTTATTTGTAGATATAGTTTTCGTGTGGAACTATATATTCGTCGCAATAGGTTTTAAATTATATCTGAAGCATACTTAGTAGTTTTCGTTCATTTGTACAATTTGAACCGATAACATCTCTTCGAATTAAATTTTATATTTTTCTGTTTTAACTTGGGTTAAAAGTAAAGACATAACTTTAAAAGTGTATTAAAATTCGATAAAGTGTTGTTTCAATATTACTTGTATACTAGCATGTCACAGTACTAGTTCAATTTCTCTTAAATTTTTCAAATAAAAATCGTTTTTGTAATACAGTGTTAGTCTGTATGCATACGTTTTCTTTGCGATCACATCATTTCATATAGATAAAAAAAATTATATCTGCGATAGCTCAGGGTTTTGGAAGCAGAGTTGGGTTTTGGATAGAGGAGAAATTCCACATAATCACAATAGTTTACAATGAGGATGGGAGATTATTGAAAATGTTTCTATTATTCAATAATCGATTTGTTACGTGGTACGACTATTGTTCATCGATTAAATGTCATGAATAAATCCAGTATTCGATTAGTGTTTCTGAGCAATTATAATATATTAAATAATTTCTGGCCAGTATAATCGTATAAATAATGAAATTCATTTGTATGTTATTATAATCTTAAAAACATTTGTTTGGAACTTTAGAAATATGTATTCTTGTGATACATTTTATTCTAAAAGTTAAACAATATGGGACTCACCAAACGAGGTCCACCCAGAAACGCTTACATTACTTTCAATGTAATCATAATTCTGATAACAGTTAAATATTACTATTAATAGTTTTGAATTAATGGGGTTAAAATGTTTTTATTTTCACATATAAATGGAAAACATAAGAAAAATATTTTAATAAATATAAATAAGAAAAATATAATGATCGTTAAATTTAATCGACGCGCAATTTAGTGTCTGGATACAATCGAAACATTTTTTTTCGATTGATCACACGAAATAATCGATCGGATTTAAATCGCCCATCTCTTGTTTGTGAAGAGAGAATAGAGGATTATATCTCACCTGCAGCGGCCGCGGCGGCGCCCTCGAGCTTGATGCTGAGTTTGGGGATGACGACGCGTGTGGAGGTGAGCAAGGAGCCCGCGCGCGTCGCCAGCAGCAACGCAGGCTGCTGTTGCTGTTGCTTCAGCACGCTCTGTTGCCCTCCGCACATCTGCGCCACGTGCACGACTCATTAGACACACACGCATACAGGCTATGGAAATCATGACAGACTACGGAAACTCT
>NNCF01128684.1:68144-80884 GCA_002313205.1 Laupala kohalensis
CCCCCCCCCCCACACACACATAAAATATTTGATTCTACACTGACAGTAGCAAATCTTCCCAAGATATGGGGAAATTAACTAACTAATTAACTAAAATGAACTAAAATTCCAGTTCAGTTTTTATGTTAATTTATAGGAGTTTCTATCTCAGGTTTACTGGGTTATTATTATTACAATCATTATAAAATTTTATGCAGATTTCAATTCTAAACATTGAAGAATTTTTATTGGATATTACAATTTTATGCTGAAGGAAAACATTATGAATGCAACATAAGCATAAAATCTTGGTTCAATTCATGAATATTTTTCCAGTTATCTCGGGAATTTTTGCAATGGAATCACGTTACTTTTTACCAGGATTTCGTTTCGTCCCAACTTAGGTCAGATTTATCGGTCTACAACGGGAGTTTCCAAATCCAGACCGCGAAAATTTTTAGAAAAGCAAAAAAAAACAACATTTTTAACAAAGCTATGAATTAAATATTTTACAGCTTATTCAAAATATAATTTATTTCCACTGAGCAAAAATGAAGAAACGAAGTTTATAATAAATGTAAGTAATAAAATGATTAAGCATTTCTTTAAATTAAACTGTGTATATTATTTCACACTGCTCAATTTTCCTACTTGCAGAATTTTATGAAAATTAGCGTATTATCAAAGTGCTGCCAGTAATCATACTCAAAGTTTCGAATTTAGCGCTCAAGCCTTTACAAGTTGGAAACCCCTGGTCTAGATTCTCACTATATTCAGGTACACGCCTGTGTCTGTTCGTTTATTAGCTTATGATTCAGTTATGTTCTGTACCTTTGGGCATTTTTATAAATATTTGAGGAGAGTACACATAGTGACCAGTAGTGTTATGGGAAAAGGATGCACAGATATGTAAACACATATTATGGGTCACAAACATAGAAATCTCTTAGATTACGGTGAACCTCACCGCCAGGTAACAGATTAATCATGTTACGTCGAATGAAAATGGGAGACGGGACCGGGATTCGAACCCGGGACCTTGAGCTCTACGCGCTCATGCGCCTACCAACTGCGCCATCCCGTTCGCCTCTCGGGCCCGTCTACCATTCTCATTCAACTTGTGAAACCCAAAGACCTCTGAGGTGGTCTCGTAGAGACTAGATTCCTCATCTGAGGCGACTCCCTTAGGAAGTACTTGATTTGGGTATTATTTTCCATTTCTGGTTCACAAACATAGAAATCTCTTAGATTACGGTGAACCTCACCGCCAGGTAACAGATTAATCATGTTACGTCGAATGAAAATGGGAGACGGGACCGGGATCGAATCCCGGTCCCGTCTCCCATTTTCATTCGACGTAACATGATTAACATATTATGGGGTTGTGAGTTATATCGAGAAGAAAGGAAAACTTATGTTGACGACTTACTTCTGATAGATACAATGAAATTATAAGTGATAAAGGGAATGGAAAACTTAACATAAAAATGATAATGAATTTACTACTACAAAAACAGTTATAAACTGCGTATGACCCAGTGGAGGACAATTTACTGATTTGTTCTTCGAAAGCAAGAGACCATGCCATGATACAGATGGATTTATCATTTCTGTATGAAATGCACCCCACTAAGATAACATTTATATCAACTATATTTGGACTATACACCAAATTATGTTATTGGAGACAAGTATAGTAAGTAACATATATTCATAAGAAAGGAGAAAAGTAAATCAAGCGGAAAGACAAAGTAAGTTTAAACAATGACTGTGTGTGTGTGTAAATACATATCAGCTAAACTTACCTTAGTGTCTGCGGTGGTGGTGGTAGTGTTGGCGGACGAGAAGGCAGTGGCAGCGATCGCAGCGCCGGCGGTGGCAGCGGGCGTCGGCGACGAAGGACTGGCTGGCTCTGACGAGAGCGGGGACGCGGGTTCGCTCAAAGGCTCCTCTTTTACCGACGACGCGGATGTGTCTCCTCCACACAGGCGACTGTTTGCGCTGTCCAGCCGCACGCAGCAGTCACGGAAGCAATCATCTTCCATGTCTGTAAACACACGAGAGCAAAGATCAAGCAAGGAACTTTTGTTTGTCATCCATCGCCAAATAATCGGATTCGGTGTTCTCAAGAATAATATCACTGTTCCTATCAAGGTTGTAGCCAGGAATTCATTATGGGGGTGTCCACACTCCATGGAGCCTGGGGAGCATGGAATACCCCCAGCATGTATGGGGGTCCTCCTCCGTAAATAATTTGAAAATATGATGCTTACAAGCACATTTTTAAGCTATCTAAAGACCCTGAAAACACCTACAGAAACTAACTTGGTAATTGTGGAGCGTTAGTAACTTTTAATTTATCATACAGAAACTAAGTTTTTTTAAAGGGGAAAATGACATTATTCATTATATTTACAGCATACCCTCCCTCTTGATCCGCCAATGGTCTGAACTGAAATCTAGGAAAAGCACATCAAAAAATTATAATCAAATATTTATGTTTTAACCAACCATTTTTTTATGCTTTAATTTATTTATTGAAAAAGAAGTTAAATTATTTTTAAATTTCGGGGGTGTTTGGAGACCCAGAACCTCCCTCGCCATGTCACTATTATGTTGTTTACAATGTCTTTATAAGATAATATTTTTCTAATTAATCCCATTGAGACTTGCCATTGTTCGTTCAAAGTATCAAGAGACAAGCAACTACAAAGGCACGGGAGGTCCATCGTACATTTTATTACATGATAACTATTGAAGGTTATCCTCGATATTTTTCTTGAATGTTAAGATAAATTACACAACAGAAAATTAACATACTATATTTTTTATTATGTTTACCAAATATTTACCAGAGGTCAGAAGGAGACAACTTCAGTTCCGCCCAGCAACAATCGAATATTGAGCACTCCTGTGTTCTACCATTCATAAGACTAACTTACGTTTTCCATGAAAATTAATTTTACGAGGAAGCAAATTTTTAACGGACTGCGTTGAAATTCCAATTTCATTTTCTTTACTTTCTGAAAATTTCAGAAATTTTCGTTCTGAAAATTTACTGTCAACTCCAGAAAGTAAAGTAAAAATTTTCAGAACGAAAATTTAAACACAGAAGAGAGAAAAAATAGAACTAGTTCTGGTTGAACTTCGTAGTTTAAAACATATTTTAAAACGCAAAAAGAAAAAAAGAAAAGAATAGGTATGTAGAGTGTCAGTCGCTATATTGGGTTATCCAGTTAGGTCGAAAAATAAAATATTTTACGTCTAGTAGCTAGTGTAGGTTAGAAGAAATTAAAGGTATTTGAAACAGCTTTTATGATGTCAATCATATAAATGGTAGTTGATATTCAAATATTTATTTCAGATTCATTGTTTCACTGCATTGGTTACTGAAGCATAATACAGGGCCATTAAAATCTAGAACATTTCGATATGCTTTGCTCTGTCCCGACATATTGAAGTAAGAGATAAGAAAATAATTATATCGAACGATGTACTTTTAATTCAGAATACATTACAGGAAACTTTCGAAGATCAAGATAATATTGACGTAACGCACTGACCTTGGCCATTGGAAAGAATTCCTAGTACTACCACTTATGCAATTGGTCGAGGACAAAGACTAAACTTGTATGTTTTAGGCGTTAAATATAGGCATGGAACTCCGAAGCTTCTTTCACAAGATAAAATCATGTATACTGAAACTCACTTAGTGTGTTATTTATCAAATATAAATACAGAAAAGTAACCAATCAATTACGGTGAAGCAATAACAAAAAAAATGCAATAAAGTTTTTAGTTTGTATTTTTTATGTTTTGTAAAAGTTCGACGCTGAATTTTCAAGTTTTGAGGGTTATAAAAAGAACGTAAATAACACTAGTTACCCCGCCTGAGCTCGAATCTGAGAAGACCCAGAGGCCTTATTGCGTCTTCCCAAGGCTCTGGAAAACTTATTTCATAGGAACTATTCAAATAATTGTTCAGTGAGCCCCGTTCAATCGTTTATTAGGATACTAAAACAGAATCCATAGAAACAAAAGAAATATCCACAATAAATCATGATGAATACAAAAATTGTTACCCCTTTCCCTTAACTTTCATGGTAACCGACTGACGTAAGTTAATTACTTCCTTTTACACAACTAAAACATTGAAAAACTTCTGTGATAAAAAGGCATTTGAATTTCATTAAACATTAAAATAACTCAATTAATCCCTGACGATTTAAAAAAAACTGAAAAGTATTGATAATTATCCAGACCATTTATATACTATTTATGAAAAAAATATTCGTTTCCACAGAGTAAACCAACCATTAGATTGGGGTGATGGATTTATGATACACTGGAGGAGACATGAAGGGGTTATCTATGAAATTATAATCATTAAAATGTAGAACCTGTGGTTATCACATAATATTAATGATATTCTGCATGTTATACGCAGACACGTAGTAGGGAGGGAGCTTGGGTGCCCCGGGTCCCTCCCGAATTTTTGCATTATTTCTAACATTTTTCTTGTTGTTATTCATGTTTTAAACTATGTCACATTAGATTCATTGTTTATTTACAACTACAAACCATTATTTTCATTCAGCAAGTCCAAATCCAGAAATAAAGTACGAAGTCCGAGAACTACCGTATCATATTTCCCATTTATTCCACATTGATTCTAACCATTGATTGTGATGCTATTATCTTTATAACCGAATTTTGTTTCAGTGGTATTAAAGGATAAATAGGCTTTTCTGTACCACAAACAATATATTTAGAGTTTACATTCGTTAATTACAAGTAACAATTAATTTAAATATTGTTCCAACCACACAAAATGTAAATTGTGCAATAAAATGTAATCTAGTGAAATAAATTTTTTCTTCGATATTTTGATACCGAGATGTATCGAGCATCGAAGTATCGAGAATCGAGATGTATGGCTCATCTCTAGTTAATTTAAAGGAAGTTAAAATTAATCAAACAAATGAAATAAATTAAAGTATTTGCATGACAAATAATTTCACATTATTTAATTTTTGACGAGTGTCAGGGGAACTCTCAAATTATGTGTGTGTAATTGATACATTAACATACCGAGTAAATAATTTTCATGAATTATTGAGGTAATTGCAGATATGAAAAACATGTACTTAACAACGTTTCGGAAAATTTATTTCCTTCCTCAGGGTTTACATATCGACATTTCATACTAGAACCATCCGACATTTTTTCTATACTTATCCATACCAGACCTCCATCCTGGAGCATCTCACACTATTTCATACGAGCATGGAGGGCAGACTCCTGCATGGAGGTGTGGCATGTGAGTATGAATGGTTTTATAGTAAGTAAAAATTTCGATATGTATAATCCTGAGCAAGGAAATAAATTTTCCAAAACGTTGGGCAAGTACATACAGCTGTTCGATGTCTGACCTTACCTCCGAAATTCATGAAATTATTTAATACTAGCTGACCCGACAGACGTTGTCCTGTTCAAATTTAAATAAATTTGTTTGTGATCTTTTCGTGAATTTGTGGAAAGCTATTTTAAATGTGTAAACAAAATAAAAATGAGATAAAAGTATTTCTGAGTAATCATGGTATCTATTAACGATTGTGGCCATGAATACACAATGTGCGATGCGAAGAACACAATTCAACTGAAAATGGACAATTGATTAGCTTTGTTGTTACTGTATAATTGTTCGTCACTTCATAACTCGCCGTATTTCGTAGGTAAATCTGTAATTGTTTTTGAGATAAAACGATGAAACTTAATTCATTTCAAGGAACGATTGCGATGAACTAGAATCACAACTCAACTGAACAAAAAGAATGAACCAAATATGTCGTTCCATCGTTAGTTGTAATCGAGAGTGCATACAAAAATTATTATTTTTGCAGTTTATCCGAATTTTACGACTTCGTAATCGTTCGACGACCTTTGTAATTATCCCGAATTTATTCCTGAAAACTTTTCAAGAAACATAACGAACAAAACAAAAAAAGAATTACGCATACCCATCGTTCGAATTGTGAGTTATGATCTTGAGTTCATGCAAAAATCACATAGAAAAAAGCACAATCAGTTTTTCCAAATTTTCCCATTTTTCTTTCCCTTTTCCAATTTTTCTTTCCCTGAAAACCTTATTCTATTATGAATATTTAAAAAAATTAGCCAAATCGGTCCAGTCATTCTCAAGTGATGCGTTTACCAACGAACAGCATGATGACTTTTATTTATATAGATTGGGGTCAACAACTACACACCGAGTAAACTCATTTTGATTTGTTTGGGCAATTTAAACAAGAAAATTAAGTGAATTTGGGCAACAACTCAAGAAAATTAAGTGAATGGTAGATATAGGAACTCACCATGTGAGAGAGGTGAGTCAGGTCCAGAGTCCCCTTCGGAAGTGAGCGAATACGAGTGCTCTGACTTGATGGGCGCTGTGCCCAAGGCGGCATCCGTCATGAGACGATCGTTGAGAACGATGGGAGCGGTGCGGGACTCAAGGGTGAGCCCCGTCGCCCAGTCAGCCATGTCCTCGTCCATAGGTGGCCCTCCGCGGCCAAACGCTTCCGAGATGACCTGGAAACAAGAATAATGACATTATTATCATCATCTATTTTGTATACAATGCCCTTATCAAGAGGCCACTATTAACTGGATACAAACGAGCGACGAAGTCATTTGGACGAAAAGAAGAGGAATAATGTTCTAGGGAGATTATTGAGAGGGGAACATTTCATGGATATTTTTGTACTTCACATATTATCCTAATAATGATAATATAATAATGTAATTTTTCTCAGGCAGCATTTACAACTTTCCAGTGGACTCTAATTTCAGTTAATTAAATCAATTACATGAAGACTAAATTTAAAAAAGTAGTTGATTTTGTGAAATGCAGAAATACATGGATGACAAAAAGTAATATATTTCCAACATTAATTTGGGAGGGTATACAAAATCTCTTTCCAAAGACACACGACTTTCTAATAATAAGAGGAATGTATTCGTGATCAAATTAAAATAAAACCAGTTTTAAGTATGATAAACATGTTAGTTTCACAAGCTCACCAAATGTGATTTCTTGTTAATCTGATTTGTTGCAATTGACTGTTCAATATGTACGTATATACAGATGGCAGAGTAATGTTTCTTTCTCTAACATGTCAGATTGAAAATTCTTCAAGTTTCAAGTCCAATTACACATTTCTAAAAAATATAGGTTACATATTTTATGTACTTAAGATGGAGTCCAAACTGCGCTTCAAGTTTGTAGTCAATGGATGCCACTCTTCGCCAGTACGTTAATTCTAAGACAATGCTTCGCAACATCGGGATTCTATTGAGATAATTCTCATTTTAATCCTTAGTCAATTTTTTTTTTAAACTTTGACAACATAGATTTGATATCCAAATTAATCAACGTAGAATATTAAAAATACAATAATTACTGCATATACTAAAAACGACCCAAAGATATTAAAGCAAGAGAAAATGCCAGATTTTAACACTTACTTTCCAGGTCCAAACTATGTTTGCTATATTAAATAATCCTCTTATCACTGGGTAAATGAGAACCCAAAACTCTAGTCTCGCTAGTTTTATCTTCGTTACATCTCTTATCTCGACTCTCAGTAAACCAGAAGGATGTTAACATTTGAGAAAGATATCATCTTATCACTTAGGGAGATACGTTCGTCCACTCCACAATCGCGTAGATTACTTGGAAAGAAACATTCCGTGTCGATAGAATCGTTTCTACTTATGTGCAACTCTTTCGCACAAAGCGGGCAGACTGCATGGCTCAGCGTGAGGCGCGGGGTACGCTCGCGCGTGAGAATTATTTAAATATATTGTGTTGCCTGTCTCATTCTTTTGCCTCGGAGCAGGAACACGCAGCTAACAACCGACAGCGTCATCGTAGCTCCAATTCTAACATTTTTCTCAATGTACAAGAATCAGATTTCACTAACATAAAAACTTCGGTTATCCCACTATTTTCTAGATCAAGTGAAAAGTGAGATTAATAAGATATTTTAAAAATGTACTATACAGTAATGTACCCATTTCCCATAGTACTTCATACGTTTTCCATGCAACTATTTATAACAAATTTAACGACAACAAGGTACAATTGAAATATTGTTACAGACACGGAGAAAAGCTAAATAATCCAGAACTCATCAGCACAACAAAGACACTTACATAACCGTATTATGAATTGTAGTCTTCTTTGTGATTGTTCAAAAAAATAAAAGTTGCAGGTATAGTAAAGATATTGTTCTCTAAATTTCGATAATTTCAATTCCATTTTATAATAAACATGGGAAATTGAGACTGAAATTCGGGATTTGTTTTTTTCTTATTCAATAAAAGATTTACGAATGATAAATCTTTTTGTATGCATGAAGGAAGTTAAAATTGCCCACGTTTGTTAAAAGAAAACGCATGTTGTGGGTAACAACATTTTTTCTCTTAATTCTATTATGATTATTTATTTATTTATTTTGAGTGATTTTAGAAATTATTTACTTTACGAATAAGTATTTGTTAAATAACTGTTACTTTATAATCTACTGAAAACAAAGTTGTTAATATTAGCAGCTAACTATATTTGTTTTGTGGAGACTTTTCCCAAAATAAAAAGGTTTTTTAGTTATTTTATGAAGATTCTAATGACCTAGAACTTGGTGAACCATGAAGTCACAATAATAATAATCACAATAATTATATCAGGCACTTCAGACAGAAATTCAAAAGATCTGGAAACAAAATGAAGTAGTAAATATTCCCCTTGTACTTTCATCAACTGGAGTCATTAGCAAAACACATTGCCATTAACTAGCAATGTACTGCCAGAACTGCAGAAATATGTATAATTCCAACATGCCACCCAACAAGGACGTTTCTTAGTCTCAACTTTAACTTACACTAAAATTTACTTGGCACTCAAGTCCACCTCAATTACTTGTTTGAACAGAGAAAATACAATTACAATTCATAATACTAATAATAATAATACTCTGGAGGAGTTGCTAGTCTCCTACCAAACGTCTCGGTAGGTGGTGGATACAGAACACTCACTAGAAATAGAGAGTACCAGGGAAATAAAATACCTGGAGTGAACCAAAACTAGCACCTGCACCTGGGGTTTGCTCCCCCTTGTGCAGAGACATCGGCACCTAAAACTAGAAGTCATGCCTCGAACACACCTGCCTTTGAGGCTGCGGCTGGTGTGAACAGGGGACAGCCTCCTTTGGGACCAGGACCATTCTCAACGAAAGAAGACAGCGAAGATTTGTGCCACAAACTATAATAGATCAGATCAAACACGAAGTCGACCTACAATCTGCAGAAACCACATCCGAAACAAGCCAAGAAGAAAGGAGTCAGATCAGTTCAATAAATGAATCAGAAGGAATACCAATTACACATCAAATTAGCAGACAAAAAAAGAGTTAGAAGTCAGTGCTAACAAAGATATTATTGCAATCAGAGAAAGGTTAGAAGAAAACTCATAAAATATAACCACAGCGAAAATGACAACCTGCAATCCCTAAACTGTTCAGAACCAAAAAGTTCATCAAACTAACAACATTAATGAATGAAAATGTCCTACCAGACTACACAAACCAAATAGAAGAACTCTAAGGCTTGCAGCATGTGACATATATTGCAGCATTAACGGCCAGCGAGATGTGTATAGGAAAAGCCATAGTAAACATCAATCGGGAAAACATTAAATTCCCAAAAAATCATCCCCCAAGTGGATGATAAGACTTGAAACTAAAATAGAAACCATTAGGCACGATCTAGGTAGGATGAATCAATACTTAAAGAGGTAACAGGGGGAAAAAGATTAATGAAAAACATGGAGAAATGCAAAATTAGATATAAACATCACACTAATTATGATTCACTAAATCTAACTATGAAACAACATATCGACACCGCCAAACAAAGATTGAACGTATATGCAAAACGGTTAAAGAAGTATAAAACCAGCTTGGCAAGGAAGAAGGAAAACACATAGTTTAATAAAAACGAAAAAACTTTTTACAAAACCTTACTGACTAAATGCACAATAGAAGGAGCACCCCCAACCATAGAAAATGTTGAACAATTCTGGTCAGATATATGGTCAATAAGGATCACTCATAACCCAAATATCTATGGTTACATTTAGTAGAAAAGGAGACAGAGATGGAAAACTCAGTTTTATCAGCGAATGAACTTGGAGAAATAATCTCAAAGACCCAGAACGGGAAATGTCCCGGACCTGATAGAATCCAAAACTACAGGATAAAAAAGTTCACGACGTTACACTCAGTATTACTTAAAATAATCAATTCCATAATATAATACCCAGAAATATTACAAGAAGAATTATGTACAGGAAAAACCTACCTCAAAACCAAAGACAGTGAGTGATACAGAGACTCCCGCCAAATACAGACCAATCACATGTCTCAACAACTACTACAAACACATCCAGCATTAGCAAGAAGATACAACAACACTGCGCAAATAACAATATTAGTGCAGAAGAACAGAAAGGTAGCCGACTCAACTCAATGGGATGTAATGAACAACTTTCAATAGATGAAGTCGTGATGAACCTTGCTATCCAGAAACAACGAAATATAGCTACAGGATATATAGACTACAGAAAGGTGTACGATATGATACCTCACAGTTGGCTCCTTTACACATTACACCTATACGAAATCCACCCCGTGGTAACAAAGTTTTTCGAAAACACTATGACAAAATGAAGCACCAGACTCATCCTTTCCAACAACAAGAGTAGAAGCGGAGAAAGCAACCAAACCATCATCAAGACCTGTAATACAACTGAAAACAAAATACGCATCAACACAGGAATATTTCAAGGGGATTCAATCAGTGGATTACTTTCTTGCTTAGCTTTAAACGCTTTATCCACTATCCTCAAATAACAAGGGAAGAGTTTAGGATTCAATATCAAAAACACAAAAGTCGAATGCTGTGTCACACATTTAATGTACACTACTGATAACATAAAAGGGTCCATTTATATTTTTAAGTTACACGCTCTGACCAGTTTTGGATCTGTTAGGTTTGCAACGGATCTCTCCTCTTGCTTTCCCTTCGAGAGGGGAAGTTTCGTTCGACCAATCGTAGGTCTATTTGAAACGGCGCCTATATTTGGAAGACATCGAGCGGCGGGTAAATCGTAACGAGATAAAATGTTTAATTACACCGCTATTAAAGAAATATTTTGTATTTTTTTATTATACACATTTTGGACTTCTATAACAAAAATATTCTGTATATTCTTGACTTCAATAAACTTTACCATTCTCTATATTTAAACGACATCTCGAGATTCGTTGTCTCGCAAGGTCTTCATAGGCAATGTAAAAGATATTAGAGTTTCTGTAAAAAACGTTTGCGTAATACTGTGATAAAATATAGTTTTTAACAGAATTTGAATATAATTGCAAGATATCGTATGGAATTGGTATAATTCGAATCACAAATTACTTATAAATATTCCTATAATTTCTTATATTTATACAGTGAAGTAAAGAAATCAAATCTCATTGCCTACAAATGATGTGTATTGTCGAAAGTAATTTCACATAATTTGCGATTCTCTTAAGTTTTTCATATATGTGAAAAGGAATTAAATAAATATAGAAAACGTTTGTCTCAAATATGAACTAATAACACAAAAGTTTAATTCTCGAGTTATAAATAATATAAAACTACTTAAGGAACAAATAAATTACATCTTCTAGTGACATATTTATCCACGATATAACAATTTGGTAGTAATCGTGCAACCTAAAAAAATAATCAGAGATCAATAATATGAAAACCTCGTTGACGAATTTTTTTTACAATTGAAATACTTTATATATTCTACATACTTAACTCGCTCCTCATTTATAATCTTAGTAACGATATTCAGTATTATTTATTGATTTCCAGAGCAGGGAACGAACATTGTCATTTAGAAGCATTCTTTACGGGTATACAACTTTTTACGAAGCAACATGGATGTTACATTTGTGAAGATAAACGTATTAGTCAGACATTCAGTATAATATTTACAGTAAATTTAAATCGAGCGAGGCAGTTAACAAGGTCGTATTTAGTTTTATATGTTAAGTTATTGTAACTTGTAGTTCCCCGTATTCCTGATTCAGTGTCATATTCTAAGGACTTGTTATTTTAAATCTAGAAATCTTCTCCAATTAACGTAACATTTTGCCGTCAATTCAACAGAGAATTTCATATTTTCAGAAAGTGTTCAACAAATATGGGATATTATACGAAATATGTTTTTTCATTGTAATATTTATGTTACTTATGCATAATATTTTAATGGCGTTCTACTTTTTACTGGCTGTAAAATTAGAAATTTAGATCGCTGAAATTTTCCTCTCGGACATACGACGAAGGCGCCAATGACACGTAATTTCGTTTAACAAATAGAAGAAACTTTTATATTTGATTGTCAAATGATAGAGCAGGAACAACGAAGAGATTTCTAATGAAACTCGCGGAGAGGAATACATTTTAGTTTTATGTTAGTGTAAAATGCATTATGACTCTGAAAGGCTAAACCTTCACAACATCTAGGGTTTTCTTTTTCCTTTTCAATGTTTGTAGAAAAAATAAATTTATCTACAATAATGTAGTGTAATTAGAAAAAATACAAAATAAGAATACAGGGATCCTGAAGATGATTCTAAACTAGC
>NNCF01128684.1:81091-162343 GCA_002313205.1 Laupala kohalensis
TACTCAATATTTTTATTAAAATAAAGTTTTAATACTTCGGGTATACTTACGAACTCGTGAATTTCTTTTAGTATCATTGTTTTCATTGAATATAAATTATTTGCTTTTAAATTCAATATAAATTTTTTTTGCACATGTTTATTGAAATTTTGAAGAACGTTTCTAAATTCCTCGTAAAATATATCATTGAACACTTTCATTTACACATGAAGAAACTAAAATATCGAAACTTAAAGAGAACATGAATAGAAATTATTTTATAGGACCTTTGTCCTGACGTCGGCAGATGAACTTTGTCGTAAAGTGCCCTGCCACATTGCCAGGTGTGTCGTAATGCTATGTTGCCGAATTGACAATTTTACAGTGTTTNACTTTGCTAAGATAAACTTTGTCCCTGCCACGTTGCCATGTGTGTCGTAATGTTACGTTGCCGAATTGACAATTGCTCAGCGTATGTTTTAAGATTTTCCTAAGCAATGTGAGAGCATGAATTAAGGTTTCGTTCATTACAGCTCCCAAACAGATATTACGAGCTGAATTGTGGTATAAACCATTTTCAAAAATCAGTTCACACTAGGATTCGAACCCACCTTGTGGTGACAGAACAATAATAGCAGAGCTTTAGTGTTCTCAGCCAATTACACTTTTGCTGAAGGAGGTAAAATGTCTGTTGAAAAATTCGAACAAATAAATAGCCACTCAAGCCTGCCTGTTTTAGTCGGTTTGACAAATAAATAGCCACTCAAGCCTGCCTGTTTTAGTCGGTTTGACAATAAATGACATTCTTTTTTTCTTGAATTGCCTCTTGCAACCCCACGGGATTTAAGATTTAATAGATTTGTAAGTTACATAAGTAAATGGAGATATGAAATATTTTTTGATGTAGTAGTGGAATAAATTTGTTTTTGTGACTTCTCTTTTTATGTGAATCGCTAATTATGTGAAATTACTTTCGACAATAGAACAGAACACACAATAGTCAAAGAACACATCACTAAAGAATTCATGAGAAGGATGGAAATAACAACAAAAACTCATTTAACTTTACGTAATCTGTCGAAAGCAATAAACTCAGAAGCCATCCCCATACTATCCTAGTAAAATGGTCAACTACAGATCTGGAAAATTTAGAGACGAAAATCAGAACCACGATGACAAGCAACAGCAAACACCATCCTAAATCAGCATTAGAACGAATGTTCATCCTACGTAACCAGGGCGGAAGAGGCATCATACCAATCAAAGACCTCCATGAAAGACAAAAATACGTTTTTCCGGAACAAAACCTCATCACTACACCAAGCAATTACAACCAGTGATAAAAACTATACACCCTTTCACCATGAGCCTCTACCCCAACCAATAGAAAGAAAAAAAATGACAACCTGGCAAGATAACCAATACACGGGAACTACCCCAACCAACTTACCAACAGCAAAATAAATAAAATGGAATCAGTTAAGTGGTTAATGAACGGAAAATTATTCCCAGAAACAGAAGGCTTCATAGTATCAATGCAAGACGTTGTCACACCAACCAGAAACTACAGGAAAATAATCCTGAAAGAAGCCGAAATTACAGATTCATGCCGCCGATGTCACCAAACCAAAGAAACTCTCGAGCATATCGTTGGTGGTTGCGCACAGTTTGGTCCAAAATGACAACAAAACTAAAAATAATTCACCTGGAAATTGCAAAATCGCTGAACTTCATTAAGAATCCCATACCACCAGACCATCAGTATAAACCTCAACCAATCCTGCAAGACGATTTGAAGTCAAATATTTTGTACTGTGACAGAAGCATTCTCACTGACCTAACAACAATTCACAACAGACCTGATATCATTCTTTGGAAAAGAAAATAATCAAAAGTGTATCATCGATTTTGCTGTCGTAAATTACAACAATCTAGAAAAAACAAAGAACGACAAAATATCAAAATACCAACAACTAGACTTTGAAGTAAAAAAACTCTGGAATGTTCAAGAAGTGATCTAAGTGCCTATCATTTTATCTACCCTAGGACTAGTACCCCAATCCCTGGTCGACTCTATTAAAAAACTCAAAATCAACACCAATATAATTAGTAGATTGCTACACAGCGTCCTTCTGTCCTCAGTCCACATTACCAGAAAGTTCTTGGACCTGAAATAGATTCTTCCTCCCAGCAGATCTTGATTTAATAATCCACTGCTGATAGAAAAACCAACACAAATTAAGAGAACTAAATGAACTAGATAATAATAATAATGGTTTGCACCCGGTGTCTCCTCCATAATATTACCATAACAAAAGTTATGTGATGAAGAAACATAATAATAATAATAATAATAGTTATTTTAGAATGCCCTTCAGTAGTGCTTGCTCACTTGCCACGGAGATACCTTGGGTTCGATTCCCGGCGAAGCCAGAAAATCTGTTAGCTTTTCACATCAGTGTCTGAGTCAAATTTTCATATAGCTGAGATAACGGAAAAGTGAACACTCTAAGGCTTACCACCGTAGTTGTAATATTTGGATACGGCATTCTAGATTATATCAAGGAAGTTCCCCCAAAATGATTCACGAAGTGTGTAGAATTAAACCCACGTAGAATTGGACCTCACTAGCGCTCATTAACGTGGTCCATAGTGGATCGAAGCGAATACATATATAATAGTTATTTTAGAGGGGTGCGTCATGATTATTGGGCATAGTTAAATTATATCCACCACTGCTTCGAGCCCTTAGATCGGCTGGTCTTTTGCTCGCACATGGTCGTAGCCAGTTTGTAACTATTTTGTTTACTATAAATTTATTTATTTATCTCACCAACCTCCAAATAATCGGATATTTCAACTTCGTACCCAGTACATCGGGGTCAGCGCTCTGTTTCATGTCTGCCCTGCTGGACAGCATCGTCTTTAACGTTCCAGACTGCTTCCATATGGTTCCCAGAAGCGGACATGCGCTCCGCCCACACAATTACCACCCTCACCACCAAGGATCTCGCCCCCGCATTCTGTTCGAGGCTGTCGACGTCATTACACAGCCTCTAATCTGTTTCAAGTTTTTAACATTGAAACACGACAAAAAGCAACAATTTTTTTCGTAGATTATAAAACACATTACATTCTGAATTTTTTTTTTTTTTTCATTTTNATTTATATTCATGTAAATTTTCTGTGCTTCGTTTCCAACGCATATCGTTTGTAATTTGATTTCTCCGTGTTAAAAGAATTGTTTACATATTTTATTCCGAAATGATATCACATTACTCTTCATATAACTTAAGTAAATTAGAAAAATAGTTAAACCACACAGTTCTATCAGCACCAAGGCATGAATTTTTTAAAAAAGTTCTTATCAAGAATACTTGAAAATATACAGTAGAACTGCTTTCGTTGCGAGAAGAGGTTATTTTTTTGTTTCTTATTGTTATATAAATTTTACGCGAGTGTAATAACGTCAATAAAAACAAAATTCTGAGAAAATTTAACTTTATTGAGTCATACATGACGCAGGAGGTAATATGAGAGTCAAGCAGTATAATAATTCTTTCCAGTTTCATTGGTAACGGTACGGTTGAAACGAAAAAAAAAATGGCGACGGGGTAGGTTTCGGCAAACCAAGATGCAAAGGGAAAATATCTAAGAGAAAAATAAGATAACCCAAGATGAGGTGGATGAAAACTCGCTTGTCTTTCTTGCTTAGGTGGTTTTGGCTATTTTTAACCTCAAGAAAACTGGGTTAAATGTACTCGCTGCACTAGTGTCAACGATGATGAATATTCTTCAGTAAATATCACTCTTATCTTCCATTTGATTCCTAAATACCCTTAATAATCAAGCATTGATTTAATACTCAATTTCAATGTTTCAAATGCGGCAAAAAACCTTGTCCCTTCTTAATAACACGAAATGAGAAAAAGTGACTTTCCGCTCATCGAAACGATTCCCCCGTGATTTTCACTTGCGAAACTACTATTAATAAAACTTGTACGTTGTAATAAAAAGTTCGGGCTTTGAAAATATTTTTAATAAGAACCAGAAAGAAATATAAAAATAAAAGAAGAAAGTGCGAAAATATTTCTCGATCTCCCATATATAACAGTCATTGCCGACTCTCCCGCACTACCTATAACATTCAAAAGAGAACATGCATAGTTCACAACGTAGGTGAATGCTGTTCGAGATCGCCTAACGCACGCATCTTGTTGTAAACTAGCGGCAGTGACTAGCAAAATGTGATTCAAGCAACAATGATACGATCGGAGCGAAGTTAAATGTGTATTTTTTTCTTGTGGCTTTAGGGCTCGCCAACGTCAAGGTAAATGTGTATTAATAATGAAAATATTTTGTTTAAATGAATTATATACGAAAAATAAACGCAATAGAAAAGATTGATCGAGGAAAAGAATTGCATTTTCAATTGTCCTAGTTTATTCCCTACAAAGGAAAACTATAAAAAAGAACTAGATACGAATTAGACAATTTGTAATTTTGAGAAACGTAATGAAATAATGGATAACGCGCAAAGAAATGTTTCAAATAATTTACTTTCATTACGCAAATCCTTTATTTGGTATAAATGTGAACAAAATCTATTCATACTTGAACTATTTTGAAAATAGACGTAAGGACGTAAGAAGTGCCTTGACGTAAATATGTATGCTGTACTTTGCAAATTTTGCAAACCGTTTCATATAAAAAAATATAGGACATTCCGGAACGTATCGTTATCTATTCTCGCATTGTGCTCGACTAATCACTGACGTTAGGAATAAAAGAGGAAGCAGAAACTTTTTCCAAGGCCGCTTGTAGCTCGGAATGTTTTTGTGTTCGTTTATTGTCCCCGTACGAATGTAATCGATAGGTTACACGATGCGGCGGTTAGCGAGAGCCGATAAATTAATGATAATACACTATTGTTTTCAAACACTAAAAACTGTAATAAAACGATAAAGTCTGGTACATTCACGATACACACTGTGATCATTGATACAGTCCATACGCACACAGCTTCGGACTTTGAATGCATTGTTTCTTCTCCCAAAGCATCTACTAGAGAAATTTCGTGTAACGTCATTCATGTAGAGAAGATACTCGTAGTATGTACTTCTAAATGCATTTTCAATATTGGTCAATGTTCTACAGTTAACAATTATGAGAGCTCCCTGTGTATGATATTCCAGACAGGTTACAAAATTAATTTCATTAAAAATATCCCACATATGACGTTCCGTATTATCCGTTCTTCATTTACAAATTATTCAAATAATTTTCCAATGGTTGTTAAATTAGTAGCGACCTGTCTGTACATCAAACGCACTATATAGTTGAAAATTAATTATATCCCATTTCATTATCACACGAATTATTGTTATCAGGGTACTTCTGTTAAACTCACACCTAACGTTTGTTACTAAAATTACTTCGTGCTGCCACAGGTGAGCATATCAAAAATGTCCTTCGCCTGACCACAAGAGGCGTTTCAACGTCCGCTTATCGGAAGCCGCCATGTTTTCAACTCCTTCACTCATTTGTTACAAAACGGCTTCCATTCGTCATTAGGTTGAGTGCTGCAACCGAAATTATGATACCATGTTTTCGACATTAACTTGTACGACAAGTTAACAATATATCAAATCCAATTTCGTTAGAAGGCATGTTTTAGAGAAATAAATATTGAAAGACAAAAGAACTAATATTTCGGGTTAAATTTTCGTAATCGGATGTTGTTGTTTTTTTAATAGAGGAATTTCCGACTTTTTTCGGACGAGACCAATTTTACACTGCCTGCCTTGCGGATGGCTTAAAAAGTCCATTCCGAAAAATATCCCGGACACATGAAGAAATGATAATAATGATAATAAATCAATAAATTTCCTTTCTCGTGTTTTGAGGCTCAAGCCAACTAGACTGCTCGTCCAGCCGATAACATACGTAAATAAAAATGAATTACAAAAGTTAACTTCAATTGGGACGCACATTATTATTAATTCTTACTAGTCACGGAAAGTTCGAGTCTTTAAAAAACAAATGGAGAAGAAATCATACAAAATATTTATATGGAGCTGAAAATTATTCAAGAGATGACCTTCAGTTTTATTTCTCTTTCTTTGTATGATTTTCAAGATGAGAGTTGTTTCTGGAGTTAAAGACGAAACGGAAATTTGCACTTTATTAAGAAAATACAAAACATATTTCACTCATTAAAAATTGTGAATACTCAGTAAAGGTAAGGCCATTACGTATGGGAAAACAATGCAAACAAAATTAAAATAAGAGAGGTTATAAAAAGTGGTGAAAATATAAAAACCAATTTGGAAAAGAATATTCGTAATGTCGAGATAATAACTCTGAATAAAGTAAGTTTAATATTCAACAAAACAATTAAAGAACTATATTCAATACTTTTCTCTGGATTAAAAATATATTGACGATCATCAAAATTCTAACATCCAATTATCAAACATATCATTTTTTATTTCATGACCCATTTAATCAGGACAATAATACTAAACAGATTTTTAAAAAAAGATGAAACTACTACCCATTCAACAAAAATACGTAAACAAGATCACTGGAGTATAGCATCCCCTTCGACCGGCACGTACATTTCCCAATGACGTCGACACAGCGACGTCGTACATGAACCAAAGACGAAAGCACGTTATACACTGCTTATCACCACATTCCAAGAGACAGGTAAGGAGAACCAGAGGCTCGAGTGTGGAGAAAGAAACGAATGGCTTCGACAAAAAATAAGCAAAAATTAATTCTTCCTCTCACAAGCATTTTGAAGATTATTTAAATTATTAACGTTTAACGTAAATACGATCCTCCCAATTTTCATCTAGTATTCTAAAATGTTTTAAATGCTTAGACGGAAGAACAGACCTCATGGTCTGAGTATCGACAGAATAAAGGAACTTTTATTATCATTATTATTATTATCCAGCTATATTCGGGAGAATTTTGTGATTGAATTCTGTGTAGAGTATTTAGTTTGTTGATTCCGATACAATAGCCTACTATTCAACGCGTTCAACAGAATATTTCCGAGGCAAAAATATTATAGTATAGGTTTCGATCCACTACCATAATCCATGCACGCTTCCAATGCACCACCCTGTTGTTTGAAGGGGTCCGTATACAATAGTATTATAATAAATATTCAAATATAAAAATGAAGATTGTGATTAGGTACACCATTTACGTTACAACATTAAACATTATCATCATAGTTCAAGGATATAACACTTTCTAAAGTGCCACGAAGTGAGATGCCTGTATTTTTATACGAATAAAAAAAATCTTGATATTTTCTTGGATCAAGTCCATCCTGTTTCAACATTGCTAAATTAGTACATATTTCTAGTGATGTTACAAATACTATCTTTCTACCATCTACGGCCAGTTAAAACGTGACGAACCGGGTCTTGAACCCGGGAGTTTTTACAGTGTCCGCTTCTATTATTACATGGCGAACGATAATGCAACCTTTTCTCCACTCGTGGATACTAGAAAGTTAAAACGATGAACCAATTATTTTACATTTACCTTCAGGTTGGACAGAACCGAGTTTGAAACTGAAGTACCTAATCTCACCAGACTTCTTTTTAATCAGATGAATTTTAATGAACAATAAGAATATATTTTTCTAATTTCGTTTTGGGGAAATACGAATTGGTAAAAGACAAGATGAGTTTATCGTTGTGTCGCATTGCAATTAAGAAGACTTGCCAATTAAAAACCAACAGCTAAGCTACTGCGGTTCCCAACCTTTTTAGCATGAGCCCTCCTATGATAGTATTCAAGTATGACAAAAGACATTTGCCATGCTAAAAACTAACACTAACAATTTAAGTTCTTATTCGATTTAATCTGGTTTATTTGAAACAGTAGTGATAAGAAGAATGATTCAAATGTATTGTATTATACATGAACAAAAATTACATTACATAAATCTAAATAACTAAAGTACATGTTATAAACGAAATTCAGAATCTGGTTTGTATTGTTGAAGGAAGAGGAATAAAATAATGAAATTCAGTGCATGTTGATGTACGAAACTTCTCGCCCCTCTTCGCAACTCTTGAGGCCCCCTTTGGAGGCTCACCAAACAGGTTGGGAACTGCTGGCTTAACAGTAAAAAGCGGAGTACAAAGCTAAAAAATGCAATAGTGGGATGTTTATGAAGAAGGAGTAATGCCACATAATCAAGTGGGTCATTCCATTTAACTGAAAGCGAATTGAAATGGCTTGCGTTTTCTTCTTTAAAGTATTTCCGTGCATTAGGGCAACGTCTAATTCCATGGCACTATAACTTTTCACGTATTTTATTTCACAAACAATAGAATAACAAAAACATTAATAGTATCAGTCAAAATAATTTATACATGTCGGTGATTTCCTCGTATCCAACAGAGTCATTATGGGGTACTCATATTCTTCCATCTAAAATTCTTTTTTCTTAGTTTTTGCTTTTGAAATGAGATCATTTTCCGTTCTAAATCGTTGTAGCATTCTATTCTTGACTAGCTATGGGGAAGTGAACAATCGCTTGCTTAATATCACAGACATATTTGTGAATGTTAGATGCGAACACACTAAAGGAACCATCGATCGATTGTAACTTCAGCCAAAATCAACATACTACTCAACAACAACTTTGCCTTTCTAGAAATTGGAGAAAGAGTTAAATTTGGGAGAGAAGGGTACAACTGTTTGTATAAGAATACACTGCCACAGTAATGAAGCAATGGAATGCATATTTTTCCATATGTATACTTACACATGGAAAAGATATGTGATAACAATCTATAACAAAAAGTTATCATAAGCAATGCTCGAGAAGGAGTACATTAATTACGGATCCAACAGGGGAAACCCATAAGGAAGAGCTTCGAACATCTTTCCAACTCATTTGCATTCTCATACACAGGGTATTTGCAATACAGCACTTGCTGAAAGTTGCCATGTTGTAAGTTCTTTTTCGTCTTGGTTAATTGGATTGCATGTATTGAAATGCCATGAGGATGCACAATCTGGAGAACGGAATGCAGAAGGTCAATTTGGAGAATGGATGGGATATTGTGAAATACAACATGACGTAATAATACATTACGGTGTCAAACAAAACTACTATTATCAAAATGTTTTAAAATATTTTTTTTTAAATTTTATAACAATTTATGGTTGTAACTCACATTTCTTGAGCTTGAAAGTGATAATAAACAAAGGTTTATTTTGTCAATTGACCGAATATATAAAACAAAAACAATTTTTATATTTTCTGTGGACAGCCTTGATAATATTATTTCGTTATAATCTCAAATAACAAGATACATTTTATTAGGATGTCTAGTGTTTTTTTTAGTTTACTCTTGAACCAAAAAATAACAATATCGAGCAGTTTCGTGTAGTGATAATGAAATGATCTGATGACTCAAGTGATAAGATTTTTTTACTCAGATAATTATACAGGATGGTTCAATAAGACCAATCACCTCAAATATCTCCTAAACGGATACAGATATCGAAATGCTGTTTTCACTTTACATAAGCCGCACTATGAGGCTAATAAATCGATGTAATCAAATGTTTCTTTTTTTTAATACTCGTATCATTATCATCATCTTCTCTCGGGATATAAAGTAGAAATAAAAAACAGTTCCACTTAATAGACGATAAAATTGATAACATCTCTGCAGCACTGGTAGCACACTTGCAGTCATAGCAGGAATTCCGGGTTCGAATCCTGGACCGACGCAACTTTCAGCTTGCCGTAAACGATGCAAACATCTCTGCCCTTGTATATTTTGGTCCGTATAGGAAACATTTGAGGTGCTCGTTTTTATTGATCCCTTATATATGATCCAACATCCGTGTGCATCAGTCACTAACAGAAATAAAAGATCAAACATTATTGAATTTGAACGAACAATAGCATCATAACAGTCACCAATAATTAAACGTTGGGAACCGACAAAAGAAATGAGCTTATTATTGCACGGGTGTACCTGGGGGATATGGGGGATGTATCCCCCCCACGTCGAAACTAAAGGCCGGGTGGATGTTGCGTACGGACATGGGAGTCGAGGCGGATGGTGCAGTGGACAGCGCAACTGCAGCCAGAGCAGAATATCCCAGGTTCGAGTCCCAGTCCGTCGTAATTTTTACGTACTTCAAATTCACCAATGAGGGATTATATGTTTCCATACTCCTTGTCCAACCCTGAGGACCACTATCCACATCGCCACCGTTTGACCCTCCACCGCGCTGGTAAATAACTTGAAGTGTCACTAGGTTTTAAAGTATCTGAGTTTAAATGCGACCCACTCACAGCAAGGACAAGATCCTATAGCAAATATTTTCTTTAGCAAACCTAACGAAATATTGAAGAAAAAAAACAACAAAAAATGAAGAAGGAAAAAAATAATTTCAGAAGATTCACATTCATAGACATTTTTCATCATATCATGCGAGTGGCACTTCAGATGCTGAAATGTTGTTTGCTTGAAGACAGAATGGGTATTTACGAAACATGTCGAGAGAATTTAGAACGCAACCCTCCCATAAAGTCACCGTCTGACTGAATGAACGACTCTTGCAGATTGCGATGGGCGCCAAGGAATGCGATGTGTTTCCCCTCCGCCATCGTCTTCACTTTCAGAGTTTCAACTGGCACGGCGGCAGACTCCTCAGCTTCACTCTCCACGAATCTCTTCGGTCGATGGCCGTGTCTATCTGTTAAACTCCCTTTTATGCTCCAACACAATCACAAGAGGTCATTAAATTCTACCAACACACTTTACGCTTTAACATCCCTCAGTTCAGTGCAGAGCGCAGTTAGAAACCCTCCCCCGAGCCTCCACATACGAAAGCAGTTTGAGACTCCCAACTATGCAAGAAAGTCCGTGTGTTCTTCAAATGTACATTCGTTTTTCTTTTTCAAAGAAATAAAACGCACCAGGGCAAACCGCACTAACTACACTAAGAGAGGTCAGATTAACTAAGCAACAACTTAGGGGTTACGAAGTTTCGAGTTATTTGAATCACCTATTTTTATTATAATTGATTTCTCTGCATGTGAGCAATGCTCGGTGGAAGACAAAATGAGGATATAATAAAATTATGCATAATAACATGATAAGAGGTTAAATAAGAAATCATCGTTCAAATATCTATAAAATACAAACACACATTTTTATACGCTTACATCATTACTCCGACTATATTTAGGTTTTATAATGTTGGCAAACATGATAGAATACGACATCTTCCATAATATTTATTTAATTCATATTTTATAATTATTTCATAAAATATTTCAAAGCCGTCCCATTAGCTACACGTCCGTTAACGTCACAATACTAATTACTTCAAGACTAAATTGACTTTGATAAATACTTAATTTCGCGTTAAAAAAAGTTTACAAAATTACGATTTACTAATAAGATATTTAAAAAATTCTTATCATATCTTTTAGATCTCAATCACTATGTCTTTTCCGAAATTAAGTTGGATTTCACTTAAAATCCTATGAACTAAAATCAATCAAATGTTCTCTTCACACCATCACATCTATACTTGGACGAAAAAATACAACTGCCCAACGTATAATGAAAACTTAATCAAAGAGATAAGAATGATCTCGATCTCGTTTTTCAAAGCTTATTTTTTGATTTTCTAGAAGTGTCTTTCTATACACTAGTCATGTCTGCTAGACCTTTTCTTTTAGTGTAAGATTTCTGCTTTAATGTTTTTGGTTACACTTTAATTAATTTGTTAACGGTCGTAAGTTGTTCGTCTTTTTACTTTTATAGGTATGCGTGTACCTATTCACCTGATAGTCTCGGCACTGATCTTTTCTTGCATACTCTATCTAATTCTTGCTCTAGTGATAGTCTACTAATCTCGGTCTTTGATCAAGAAGTCAAATGACATCACTAGCGTATAGTGAGGGAGGCGGTAAGGTTTGGTGTCCTCGATAATAGCTAATGACCCCAGAATATATTTACAATGATAAATAGTTTTCTACAACAGCATTCTTAAGAAATACGTGCGCAGAAGCTGTTCCATTAAATGGAGAGAAATCATTTTTGACAATGTACTCGTATTTGTTTAATTTCTCGTAAGCAACAGAACATTTGATTGTAATTCATATCAAGTTCTATACGGATGTTTGCTCTTCTAAAACTAAACGAGAGTAGTATTGAATTTTCATTTATATTCATAGCGACAGCAATAATCACACTAACTTTAAGTCGTAATAAAAATATTGATTAAAGTAACATGGAAGTTCATTTCATAAACAGTCTGTCATTGGAAAATATATCTCGCCGACTAATGAACCAAGAACTTAAACTTTCAAAATATACATAGATTGTTCCACTCAACAGTTGGTACTGGCAGGTCAGTTCAATCTCTAGACAATGAATCTTCAGTAAGACTGAGATGAGGGTCAAAGGGCATCACACAACCAAGCAGATCTGTAGAACATTTAATTGAAACGTGCTCCCTACTGTGTCCATGAGAAGCTATCTAGTACGTGAACTAACAGCAGAAGCAAACTGTGGCAGCAGTGACGACGTTGCTTGTTCCATTCATAAGTTGCCTCCTCCTCCTCGCCGTCTCATCCACCAGAAGCATTTTATGACTTCCAAAACTCTCCTCACGGGTGGACTGGGACCATGAAGGAGGCAGTGGACGAGGTGCATAAAGAGCGCCGCCTCTTCATTACCTCACCCCCTCCATTTGCACGATGTCATTTGCAGATTTTTCTTCACTGAAGTTTTCAGTAATTCAAGAGAAAACTTGCATTACCTTTATTAATTCCGAAAGTGACGCAGTGAGGCGCAAACACAGAAATAAGAGATGGTAGGAAAGATAAAGTGTTTACTGCGTTGACAAGTGCAATGTTTACAATAACTGTTCAAAATTGCGTTCACCAACAGTGATACATGCTCGACAGTGTCAGTGGAGCGATTGGCGTACACATTCAAAGTTTCCAGATATTTCTCACACACGTGCAGCAGCAACGGATATTCGAGCAACGAGATAATGTATTTTCTGTTTGTCTCTCACCGCGTCATTTGCCTCCATACATCCTATACAATAAATGGTTTTGTTGTTACAGTGACCTGTGCCAACCATTAAAAATTTGTACCATGAATTTGAGATCATTCTGTAGAAGTAAAGAAAACAAAAAATATAAAAAATCGAAGAATAATCGAAGGGACGTAACACACAAGGTTGTTAAATTTTGTTTTTGTGAATGACATTATTTGGATATCACAGATGTAAAATATCTTACCATTGTATACGTGTTTATTTCCTGACCAACCAAAGGTATAATTATAGGATGAACCTAGTTTAAGTCAAACTATTACCTTATATCACTTACAAAGTCATAATGACAAACACAAACACACTCAAAACATACACGTGACATACAAGAAAAGAGATGAAATTGATTCCTTGAAATAACGCAACAAAAATCACCAATGACTACAGTTACAACCATCATTAAATAAAAAACGAGTAAAGTAATGGATTGATTTTACCAAAAACTCTACATGTAGTCATTAGCTTCAATTACTAATTAATAAACATAATTTCTCATGACAACTACTACAATACTTATCAGTAGTACCTACAGTTTCAATTTCGGTGGGTGTTCAAGATGGCAGAATTGAGATTAAATGTGGGATGCTTGGGACTTTCTTCTGGGATTACGTGCAATAGTAAGTCAGGTGTCTTTTATTCAAAACGGTCGTTGAATATCATGGTAGACTATAGGTGTTTTTCACTCAACGTGGAGAGTCGATTTCTTCCTTTCGTTCGTATCTGCAGTTCGTCAACGAGTCGTTCGATAAGCCAGGCGAGAGCCAAACGACGCGGGTAGAGCGTCATTCAAGAATGAAATTACTACGGGACCTTTGCGATTACTAAATTATGTTACTACACAAGTTTTGTTACAAAAATTCATTTGTGTTGTTAAAATTAAACGTAGTACTTCTATCAATATATTTATTTTACTGATATTTTATTAACACGATTATTGGATATAGTTTATAGAGTATAATAATTGACCAGTCTCTTTTTATGTTTATGTTCTGTGATTTGTGTTAGGATTATGAATCACAAAGGTAGTTGATGTACAACTGTTTAGTTCTCGGATGACAATTTTTCCATCAATTATTAGGTTGAAGGATTAATTATTGTTGTAGAGAAGAGTATTTTATTTCGTCTGTTGGAGAACAGTATGGGTTGTTCGGATTTTGGTCAGTTTCTTCTTAATATAGATATGTGTCAACAGCAGTTATGATGCACGCTTTTAATGCTTTTTTGAAGGTTATCTATATTTTCACGATAATATGCACTTCTAAATTGCCTCGTATCCAGAAATCTTTGTTATTTAAGAATGCAAATGTGTATATATAATAGTTATAATTTTCATTATAATAGTATAATAAAAATATTTTAAGAATAATCCCATTTAATTTAATTCAAGCATGATATTTTGCAGATCATTTTAAATATAATGAGAAAGTCTAACTTAATGAACACATATAACAATAGTTTGGACAATGAATATTTGCGCAAAGAATAGAAACGCGTGTAGTAGTGGGAACTTGGCATGAAACGTGTATCGTAAAAAAATCTTTATCCGAGTTCTTATCAAATAGCCTACCACGACACCTTTTTCTTCTTGTGCAAAAAACTGTCATTCTGAAAACACGTCGTAGTGTCCGGAAGTTCCGTCGAAGTGTCCGTAAATTTTCCAATCAAAGAAGGGAGTGCTTGGCATGTATCCCGTACTCCATCTTACCCAGCTTTGAACTGAGAATAGACACAGATAAGTAATAATAATAATTATAATAATAAACAAGTCCATACAGTCCCCATAGTAATCTCTGCAACAGGAGTAATACCAAAAACTATACATTCAACTTTAGAAACATAGAATTTACCCAAACATATTTACATATCTCTGCAGAAAGCCATCATTATGGCAACATCCCGTATAGTTAGAAAGTTTTTATCTCTAGAAAATTGAAAGAGAATTAGACACTTGGCCACTTGACCCGTGTCATTTTATCAATCAGTGTTTGCTGAGAAAACAAAATATAACTACAAAATAATAATAATAATAATAATAATAATAATACGTGTTTTTCGTTGTCTGTATTATTACCCGCGAGGGAAAAAAAACTAATGTGAAGTACTGTACAAAGTAGTTTATTGTCTTCAACAATGAGTACATTTTTATGTTTGTCAAAAACTTTAAATTATATTCGATTCATTGGACTATTGATGAGGAAGAAGTACCGATGATGAATTTTGAAAATATTGTAGGGTATTGAGCTGAATAGTGCTGAGACCGCGTGGATTAAGGTGAAGAGACAAACAACCGCCGCGTATTTTGTGCACCCCTGGCTTATCGCACCGTCCTGCGGGGGCGCCATGTTGTGCTTCCTGCGGTGCCTCAGGCAGACAACTTCCGCGTCCTCTCCTTCCAGCACTTCCCCACTCCTTCCAAGCGTTCCCATTTGCTACCCTGTTTCCTTTTCCACAACCACCCGTCCTCCACGCCATCAACATCTTCGCTAAATTCTCTTCAACATCCCACCCTCCTCACCAATGCCATCAGCGACGATCGTCATAACTGTTTCTTCCACAACCCCTCGCAGCACTTTTTTCGAAAATATCTCCCACAAGAACTACCGACAAAATATTTTCAAATTCTTTCGCTGATATTGACCTATTAGCGATGTCATCCATGTTCTCTAGGCTTTGTCTAGGGGCGGGTCTATTGTAACAATAAATCGTGAATTTAGTGTTATTTCAATTCTTTTGATTTTTAAACACTATACTCAGAATAATCTATAGTTCGATAATAACTTACATGTAATTTTTTGCTTAAAATTACAAACATATTGACATTCTATTAGTATTATAACTCGCAGCTAACTTTTTATCTTATCTAGGAATTTTTGCTGAATTTTTTGAATCCGCCTCTGCCTTAGGGCCCTTGATTGGAATTGATGGGATGGTCCCTTGCTTGCTTCCGGAGAGTAAATTAGTTTTTTTTTCCCTCCACGTGGTCATACGCAGTTTGTACTGTTTTTTGACAATAAATTTATTTATGTACCCTTCCAACCCCCAACTTACAACACTTCAGCAATGACTTATTTTCTCCTCTCACATTCTCGTTAGACCTCTTTGATGCCCCCTTTGGACGTGTCACCGTCGTAACACGCCTTTACGCCACACTGGCGCCACTTGCGCCACTTGCGCCCCAGTAAGCACGTCGCACTTCCGGGATGTGGTATGACAGAGAAGAGGAGGAACTACTCTCTTACGTTTCCATAGCACGTTGATCAATAGGTCACATATTTTCAACCTCTATAATATTAAAATTTATGAAATATTGCGGAAATTAATGAGATTGTTCTATACAGAGAAAAAAACTAATCGAATGAAAATAACACCCGCAGTGTTATATTATGTAAACATACAGGAGATAATAAAACTTTCAAAAGTCATTTAACTTCTTAAAAAGACTCAAAGAACTTTTTAAAATGATATTCACTAAAACTTTTTCAACAAGAAACAAATTAAATATGGCTGAATACTATTACGTAACAATATTAACAGCACTAAAATAGTCTGTATCAGACAAATATGGACAAAAAAATCAAAATCAAATTATTAATGGTAAGTTAGAAGCCTTGTTTGATTATTGTTATTGTAAATTAATTGGAGATAATCATCATAAATCTCTAACAATAATATATAATAACGTAAATCTAAATTTCAACGCGCAAGCATTTCTAAATTTGATTCTTATGCTATATCCTTAATGAAAATGGCTGAACAGACGTGTAATGTCTAAAATCGGCAAAGTAGACAGCAAATTCATAAAAGAAATTGTTCATTAGTTTTACATACAGATACGACAAACCAACCCCAAGGCTTGATGTCAAATATCGTACAATACGCAACAAAGATAGGAAATCACCCTCGCACTTCATGATAACACGAATAGTTAACTATTGTGTCGTTCTCGTGGCCAATCGTCAATAATGGATATCTTTCGCGATGAAATCACAAGGGAACTGTGTCGCTTTCATGCGTATCTGAACGCACACAAGTGCATCGAGCGGAGGAGAGCCTAGATCTAGAAGACCGGTTTTCGTAATTGAGGTGTGCGCAGGAAACGACCGCCCTCATTGACTACTCTCCACTCTCGCTCGCCGATTCATTTTCAGTTGATACAACGAAACAGGAATATGTATGTTGAAGCTTCAATGAAGGTACACGAGTCATTACGATCTTTGATTTAGTATCACCGTTTAGATGATAAAGTGATTTCAATACTTTTATTAGACTCCTTCAACGTAATCATCAGGGCAAAACGAAATAATTTTCAAACAAACATCCTTAAAAGATAGTTCATAAAAAGAAATGTGCAAGTGGTGTTCTTTTCCTCTTCTTCTTCATTATTATTATTATTATTATTATTAACGTTTCGGCCAACTAAAGACCACGATGAAGTGTTAGTAAGGCTCAGTTCTGTGTGCGTTTACTCACTAGACATATCGTGAGTTTTTTTTTTGGAGGGGGGACAGCGTTCAGATAGAAACTTGATTGCGGTATCCGAGTATTACAACTGTGGTTGTGAACCGCAGAGGGTGAACTTTTCATACACCACAGCTATATGAATTGAGACATAGAAATGAAAAGCTACAAATTTTTCTAACCCCACCGGGAATTGAATCCGGAATGACTTGGTGATGAGCGAGCACGCTATATCGTAGCCACGAATGGGCGATATTATTATTACTATTCCATTGCAGTGGCGTTCACTTCACAGCTCGAAAGGTATTGTGACTGGTTGAAGTGTTTAATTTTAGGTCGCTATCCGCTCTCTAAAGGGTTAGATGCATTTGCTTAAAATGTGGGCTGTACCAAAAAGAGCGATCTCTTGTATTTCTCATGGTTTGCCTGGTATGGAATATAAATGCTCCTTAAAATTTATCGAGAGCTCACCTAGTAAGCCTACAATGATAGGGATGATTTTTGTTTTAATTCTACTAATTTCGATAGGCAAATCTTTATTTTTCAGCAGTTTTCCTGCTTCTTTCTGCGATAAATTTTGATAAATTTTCACTGATACATCAATCAGAAAACAAGTTGTGTTTTCCGGGACCTTTATTACAATATCCGATTATTGGCAGGGGTCCATCTGTCTGTGTGGATTTTGATTAACAATATCCCGACTTCCTCCGTGGTTGTTACTTCCCTTAACCTGTGTTCATACCATTCTGAGGGTGGCAAAACAAGATTCTGTACGACTTCCAATGAACATTTGTTGATATTGACCTTTCGATGTATAACCAATTTGAATATCAATCGTTTGAGAACTTCCAAACAAAAATATTTATAACTTGCTGTAAAAGTTGATAGAAATTCTTCCCCTTGCTACAACTATTCACGACATTTAAAGTTGAAAAAAAACATATGATGTATTGAAGTAAATTGTATTCTAACGCCCGAATCCTTCTTCCCAAATCTTTGTGTACAGTGTGCTTCAAACTGCATGTGTAAAGAGCAAAAGAAAATATAAACAACGTTATGTTTGCTGAACATGTTTCGGGAGTGCACTCTACACGGAATCGGTGGTACGCCCGATCAGGATTTTCTACTCCAAAATACAGCCAACAAGTTTTCCATAAAAATAAAGTTTTCAGAATAGTGTATCATGAGTAGTTTTAATATTTTCATAAGAATCGTCAAAAATCGTAGAAGTAGGTTATTCACGGTATCACAAATAAGGAAATGGATACTCAAACTCAAAATAAAGAAAAATGTCCGAAGGTAAATGTTATTGAACTTGTTGAATCTATTTGCACCTCTATAGAAGTTCTCGCCCATAGCTGAGCCATGCTGAAACACTCCTCGCTCTCCTCAACGCCTACTACGGTTCTGGTGATCGAGGGTCACGGTCTTCTGGAGGCGCTCGGAAAGACTTCGAGCAGCGTTCGGCGCCGATACGCAACCGCTGCTCACGACGAATAGAAAAACGATGAGCAGAATTAAAGCGAGGTTTATTTTGGTTCGGAGAAGTATGATGAAAAGTTGAGAGGAAGTAAGAAGCAACTGAAGGAATGCAAATAATTTTGGAAGTTTAGAAGATAGGGAAAACCATTATAGATTTAATTCAATGTCTTGGTAAAAAAATAAACTTGCTTGAGGAAGAAAATAGGAATAAGAAGAGAAGTATCGGTAGAAAGAAGTAGTGTGGTAAGGTACATAATGGGTACTTATAAGTAAAAAAGGTCAACCATGTTTATAGACACACCTGTGAATGGTGGAGATTCAGGAATGTGAGAGTGCTTAATTAAAATTAGGGAATCATTCTAAGCACGATATTTCATGGAATTGGTGCTTATGAAAAACTGGAGGAGAGGCATGATAACTTTAGTTGGTTGTGGTAGATAACGTGAAGGGGTCATAAAGGCGAATGAAGAACATTTCAAGACAGGGACGATTCACATCAGCAAATCAGAAGAAGATATTGCAAGATGGGTATTTCCTTGGTGGCAGCGGTGGTTGCGGTAGAAGCACGGAAAGGTCGTTGACCGCTGCGGCCCGCGGATGCGGATGGCCGCCTGCCCGTCGAGGACCTCTCACTTCGCCTCTGCATACCGTTCACAAGGTCGCCATATTGAATTTCGTAATCGTGATTTGGCGGTCAAAAAGAAAGAGATTAAGTGATTGTGTTCTTGTATCTTAAATCAAAAACATTCCCCATGTTGACCTTGAATTTTTAATCTTACCCTTGGCCTACAATCTACTTTTGTTGCAAAACAAGTATATGTGCCTTTTTGTCTACTTAACACAGAATAAAACCGCTATCCATCCAATAACAACACTCATTTTTACAATAACTCGTGCAATGGTTGAGCTACAGTTTTGATGTTTTCGGTTTATTTGTGTTTTCTATCTGAACTATTTGTAGACACAGATTATTCCTAATGGTTGACATTGACACTCGTCGTTGGACCCGGATATTTTTTTTTACTATATTAAATAGATTTTTTTAAATAACTGCTTGCTCATATTCGCTCCCCCTCTCATATCCAATAAATACAGGTATTCGTATTGCGGACTGATACTTCGTCCGTAAGTAGAACGCGCCCAATAGAGATTCGTTCTTCGAATTTCTTGTATTCGTGCGTTGCTATCGGTCTCCACTAATCGTGATACATTAATCTCATCAAGCGAAAACATCCATCTTCCTTGCTAGGTACCATACTAGTGATTGGTGTAAAAGCGTTGCTCCACATCGATAATCGTATTGACCGATCTCACATCGAACATTCTATGGAGTCAGAAATAGTCATGCTCGTATCTCATTCCTCACAGAAATGAGAAAAAACAGAAATTTGCAGGCCGCAGTTCATAAGTGGAAATGGGTTGAGGCCCTAACGTTTAATGTGTCGGAAATTTCATCATTAATACGAATTGATATGATTCATTAGCAAACTATATTATACAAAAACACATTATATAACCTGTAAATAATATTTTAAAACATATTGGTTGAAACTCATTTTTCCTTTAGATGACGTCTTGAAGCTGATAATTAAGACCCTTTAATTCGTCTCTTTACTAACTTTATTGATTCCTCCCTTATTAAATTTTTATCTCCCCCTCCATTAAAAATCTTTTTTACACGTAAGTGAATTTATTCAATGTTTATATTTCTATGCATTGTCCAAATATTCGTTTTCGTATTTTATATTAGTTTTTCATTAGATACTTATGGGTATCATTACATAAAAACTATAAAAAATATAAGATTTAGTTTTGAAATATTTTGTGTTTACTATGGCTCATTTATTTCGTTAAACCAGTATAGCACAGATATTTGGTACTTTTCTAGTTCATTTACATTGTAAAATGAATTTTTGGCTAGTGCACTACCATATAAGATGCACTACTCAAATAATCGTAGTAACTTGATGTGGTAGTGCATCTCTTAGAAATATTGCGCTAATATTCATCATGGGGTACACCAATCTCCAAATTGGCTCATGCCAATCACCAAAAATGTAATTCAATTTTGTGAATTACACTTTCTATTTCAAGTTATAAAGACTTTAGAGCACTTCACCAATAAGAAGCGCATACAAATTTGAAATAGGAAATATGAATGAACTTGAACGGCTTGGCCTCAAACGTTGCGTACAGACGGACGGTCGGTGTTTAAAAACCACCATTCTGATATCAGCGAGACCAAAAAGAGATCAGAAGGACATTTCGCGAACGGGAACATTCACTAAACTATTACTGAACATTCTATATACTACGTATACGAGACAGTAGAATGATTCGAGAAATTATATTCTTCTCCATTCATATTCAATTAGACTTATGACTTACGGTTATGTTTGATGAGGAAAGTTAGTACAGGCGTTTTTCCTGCTTTATCGTGCCAATATGTTACTTGGGTTGCATCTGTGACGCTGTCCACAGAAGCCGCTCCTCGTCAGTCAGTTCGCGTGATCGATAGCAGTACGTTGCGTAACGCGATCAATTGAAGACGTGAGCAGGTCTCGCAACTGCAGTGGCCAATCGTTCGTCGGCAGGCAGGTTGTTTTCGTCACGAATTGCCTCTAAAACCCCTAGAGAATTTTGGCACACCCTCCCCCTGACTCCATGAGGAAAGAAGAACACGAGAGAATAATATCTCACTACAAAGAACAATTTTTAGATAAGTTTACTGTAAAATTTATTCGACTATTGTAAAATGTAAGGAAGCATTTTTATTCCTATAAAATAACCATAGTATATCTACTGACGGTAAAAGAAATGACAATTCCAAATATGTTAATTTTAATTAAGTTTCAAGGGGAAGATAGGGTAAATTATATAAGAAGCATATTCGAAGAAATAACATCGATGGTGACATTGGACAAAGAGCATATCAGAAAAGAAGCTATTCTATCGCTCTTAAACATCTTCATTTCGTTAAACGATAAATAAATACATAAATTTCGTTAAAAAAGATGAAATCTAATAATCGTGGAATATTTTTAACAATTTGGTTTATCTTTGGTATGTATCTTGCCAGAAAAATGCTTAAATTATTCACACCTTTATACTTCAATCCTATGAAGAAATTAAAAAATTCTTCTTCTTTCTTCTAAAACCTGCATGTACTATTTCAAGTCAAATATATTTTTTTGTTTCGAAAATAAATACCTCCGTTTTGGCAAAACATCTAAAATCGATTCCACTTAACAAGAATATGATTACACGAATTAGAAAATTGGAAAAGAAACTACTCGATGAGTGTTTTGGAGATTTTGAGAAGAATGCACCAAAAATATTAAATTGTCGTTATTACGAAACGACTTTTAAAAAAATATAAACATTAGCATTTTTTAATAGAGATAACTCTTGTAGATTACAAGTCTACAACTATCTAGACTTATCCATGAATGCTAATCGTTCATTACAGGGTTTAGAGAAATTACCCTCCAACAATGAATTAGGGAAAAAGATCGAGTACGCATATCCCCATTAGCAAAAAGAATTTACGAGAAATTCTTAGAAACGACTAGGTGGACGTGCCAATGCAATGTAAGGGTAATATCTTGGTCATCGCATTTAATTGCAAACAGTCCTATTTATTCGAGCAAACATTTCTCATTGCAAGAAGTTCAACAATGAGAACTGCAATAACAGTGGATATGACAAAGGTTATGTCTTTCTGTCTGAAGACGAGACATATCATGAGGGCGTGACATAACACGCAGAAATGTCGCCTCTGAGAACAATTGGCGATATAATGGCTGATGTTTGAATAGGTGCGCCGAGAGAAAACAGAGGAATATTTTGTGCGGAGGAACCTTTGCGAATAAAGTAAGGATTGGATATTAAAAAGTGGTGAATTGTAAGGGATATAAGAAAAATGAAATTGTCGAAAAAACGAACTAACTCGCAAGAAACAGCAGTATTTTCACACCTTTTTAAACTATTAGAAATGAGTTCTAATTTTCAAAAATAGAAAGGGGCTTCCGGATAGTACTAATTATTTATACAATTAATGACTTTTTAAAAATAGACATTTGTTTCTTATATATTAAAAAAATGATTCTGCCAATGCTTGCGATCATCAGGTGTTTATTTATAAACAAACTAAAAAGGTCGATAAGCATATAAATTGTTTAAAACGATAGTACACGAAAATGCAATAAATACTAATTAATTTACTTATTCCACGTTTGAAACATATTGTTTCCACGATAAATAAAAAACCAATAAACAGATAGCGGCAAAGTGTTTTCTTATTATCATAGCATAGAAGAAGTGTGTTTTCTTATAATTTATTACATTTCTTAGTTATCCTAACTTACTATAATACTCTTGAAAATTTTATATCTTATGACCTAGAATAGTAAAATATGTAACATAGTTGTACAATTCACAATATTCATTGTGATTTTTTTTCTGACATCTTTTTGACCCTAGATTGGGGTCTTCATCAAATGTAACAAATTGTACTAGAAACATTAACATGATATTGAATTGTTGCTATGTTAATTTTTTGTACTATTAATTACACCCCAATCTACAGAGGAAACTATGTGTTGAAACAAATTATTGTAAATTGTCAAACGAGGGTCTCAATCGTGTGATATGTTTTAATGCTCTCGAAACAGTCGGCATGAATACAACTGTTACCATTCTCAATTCGACTACTGTCTCATAAGAAGTGATTAATTTGCTTCAAGTCCGAAAGTGGAAGCAAATCGGGAAAGAATTTCCATGGACGCCGATGGAAGCAGTGGTTCTGGTGGAATAAATACACATACACATGGAAGAAGCGGTGCTCTCCTTGCTGGGGCGGCGTAGGAGTAGGATGACGCATTGCTCCCAATGGAGTTGTTTGGCAGCATGAAAGAAAATGACAAATACGAATGGTATTCCTTAAGGACCAAAGGATAGAGATAAAAATATTTTTAATGCGAAATATATTGAACTAACGAGAGGAATAATAGACCAGCCATTCTAACCATTCGTAGCTATTATAATAAATGCCAATATAGTGTTCTTGAATAAATAGTTGGCTGCATATTGATTGGTAGATGGTTCAATAAGTAACGAAAGGGTATAATTTGAATCTTTATTATTATTTTTTTAAATTTAAGTGAAAGTTCTTTCACCGGCACCACCTGTTCATTAAAAAAAACCCTGATTGAATACACAATTAAATATCGTTTGAATACAACCTGATGGCGACTACGTCGACAAATGATTTTCACTTAAAATTTTTGCCTTATTGAAATCAAGAAATTTTTCCATTATGATTTAAATTATACACTTTATTATTAATATTAAATACTATTAACGTGTTAACGATGAGTAAATGCCTAAAATGAGTTATCACTTATGAATTATGATGCATGTTGATCATACGAGACTAAAGATAAGTATTTCACAATAAACCCATTATAATTCTACGAATTATCAATTACTTAAGTACCAAATATTTTTAGCGCGAAAATGTTTCTCTCTGTCAATTCACTTGATGTTGTATTGGAAAAAGTTTTTGTAAAATAAAACTTCAATTTCTTGGAAGGTGGAGAATAAAAACAATATTTCCAATATTTTTTTCATAAACCCGGTGTCAGTAAGCATGTCTAGTGTCGTTCGTTTGATTTAGTCTCCTAAAAAGTGATTGCAATAATGAAGTACAATCACATCTCCAACAGCCCATGGCATTTGCGTGTTCATAAAGCGTAAAAATGATGACTAAACATGCATATTATGCGCAACTGCAGTCATGGATGGTCATGGAAGGCCCTACAATGCGAACGGATCACATTACATTCGACAAATACAGCCAGAAACCTATTCAGTATTGTTGATTCTCAGAGATATATCACGATAACAACAGAAATTAAGTATTTGTATGACTGGTATTTACTGGTATTTGCTGATACATCAATCATCGTGATATTAGGGTCATGCATTCATAAATGTATTGGCACGTAGGATCACTTGTCAAGAAATTGTTGGCCATAATCCTGTTCAATCATTTACCTTCCAAACAAAATTATTATTTGATACTTGAAGTTTACTAACGTTTGTTCCGAAAACCATTAAAAACTTATTTATTATAAACAGTAATATTTTAGTTACATAAGTTAATTCACAGAATGTATCACAATATTTCAGAAAAAAATCAGTACAATAGGTATATAAATATACTGATTACCATACGTATTGCGTATATTATATAATATATAGAAGTACCCCTGACCCAGATAACCCCACAACTTCGCTCTTGAAAATCAAACATCTTACGCCCAGTTTAAGAAATACCGGAGCTCAACCCTTCTAAACCCCAAAATATTATTAAAGTACTATCTAGACGAATAGGCAAAAAGAAAAACGACCACATAACTCACCAACTTTTCGGATATATTCTATCCATTCTCATTGCTAGTTACAATGTGTTTGATGCATTAAGTAGGTAGGATGTGCCTGGTGTGCGGGTTTATAGGTTGGAGACGTGAATGTCAATGAATGATGATGTTTTAGAAATATTTTAACACGCTCTGAGGATGGATAGAATACATCCGAAGCTGGCCAGTTATAAAGCGTTTTCTTTTCATCTTTTGGTCTATTCCTCCGGATAGTACTTCGGTTAAACCAATGGGTCAAGAATTACTTAACGTTTCAAAAGATTATTCCTTAGGGCCTGAAACGAAAATTTACCCTTTCAACGCGGAACAATTAAATCATCGTAGAGTTTGACATCGTAATTTTTTATTTATTTCAGTGTGTTGCTTTCTTTAGTTCCCGACGCAAATAAATAAACAAACAAACAAACCATTTTCAAAGTCACCTTTGATATTAAATAGGGATTCAAAGTGGTCACGTCTTGCAACTCCAAACGCACTCGAATGGTGATGCATTAATCCGTAGTGGATTGTATAGAGTTTGTCCTTGGAGGCCGGAGCCTCAGCGACGGTGTTATGAGATATAGGAGGAGTGGGTGGAGGTTGAAGGGGGTGGGGTGGGGGAGGAGGAAGCGAACGAGAGTGGACGAAGGTGCACGGGATAGCTGCGTCAGCTGCGAACTTCCGGGAGATCCGTGGACGATGCAAGAATTGCTCACGACTCAGAAACACACCTCGTGCATTGTCTGGATATCTACCTAAAACAAATAGCTTTAAAATGGAAAATGAACACTTGTTTCAAGTTCTTAGTTTATGAAATTCTCAGTTTCAAATAGAGGGAACTTTTTTTCTATTTCATTTCTACTCAATTTTAATATCAACACGTCCAGTGCTGTCGAGACGGAAGGGCAGAGGGATTAGTTTATCCCACGAAATAGGGCCTCCCATGACAGATGAATAGTATTTTAATACAAATTCAATAAAATTGTAATAGTTATCACCGAAAAAATGGAATTAATTTGTAATTTTCAGCTCATAGGAAGTGATCCTTAAGCATAATTTATTGTTGATAGTTACTTCCATTAAATAATTATGGTAGTTGTTAATTTACAGTAAGTGGAGAAAAATAGATTTGATGGTGTGATATAAAAAAACTACATTTTTTAAAATGGACATTTATGTTTGGGTTTAGCTACTAAGGCTTACTAAATGAGTATGTTAAAAAAAACATTAAAATATTTTCAAACATTTGTTTACTATTTTAGTCTAACTTATTGGTGGGAGGGGTAGATGGGGAAAGGGGACAGGTAGACCCAAATTAAAATTTGCCCCAGGCCGTCTAATTCCTCTCGGCGGCCTTAATAACGTCAGTTTCGTACGCTTCATGTTGAGTGATATATATTAAATCTCAATAAATGTATGGTACATTGTTTAGACTTTTTCGTGTCATTCGGTTAGTACCTTGAATTTAAAACATCCAAGATTGGAGGTGTTGCAATACGTTTGCTGCATGTAAGGACGATTGGACTTTCTCTCCCAATACAGCTGGAGGGCAAAATAAAGCCCTTTTCTTCATAACTACTCTGAAGATCATATTTAAGTGAACTAGATAGAGAAGTGGGCAAATAGCTAAGAGTAGCTACCGAGTGATCACAGTATAGCCTCAAGTACCTTAAATGCTAATGAGACTTGGAATTTCAAAGAAAGTATTCATAAAGTTTCTTATCTGTAAAATTTTAATTAACCAATGTTCGAAAAAGTGTTCAATATTTAATGCTATTAAACTTTACGATTTATCTAAATACATTTAATAATTCAACTACACACCAATAACATCACCTTTTCGTCATTAAAAAACCTAATTATTGCACAGCACAAGAGTAAAATTTCACCTGCTTTCAACGACAGGAACTTTCATCAAATAAATAAATTTCAGGACAGGTCAAAGGTGAAGTTAACGCGGTGCATGTATTCAAATTTCACGACAAATAAAAAAATGTGGTGAAAACATTCAACAAAGAACTTGATTAGCGCAGATACACGCGTGCATTTTGTTTAAAATCTTCAATTCATTCCTATTCCACACATTTAATACAATGTGTACATGGGGAGATGGGGTTTGATCCCACTTTGACCACCTAGAAAGTATCCTTTAAGAATGCCCTCCTACCCAGTACTTCCCTTTCGGGCATTGGCCTGTTTGCAAAAAGACTCAGTACTGCACGTGGAGCCAAAACTAATCTTATCTTCGTGCAACTTGGGATAACCCAAAACAGTCCTTATACATGATACTGTCTTTAACCAAGATATGAGAAAAACATTTAAATAAAATATTTTCGTACAATNTATTATTGTTACAATTGTTACAATGAATCTTCAATTCATTCCTATTCCACACATTTAATACAATGTGTACATGGGGAGATGGGGTTTGATCCCACTTTGACCACCTAGAAAGTATCCTTTAAGAATGCCCTCCTACCCAGTACTTCCCTTTCGGGCATTGGCCTGTTTGCAAAAAGACTCAGTACTGCACGTGGAGCCAAAACTAATCTTATCTTCGTGCAACTTGGGATAACCCAAAACAGTCCTCATACATGATACTGTCTTTAACCAAGATATGAGAAAAACATTTAAATAAAATATTTTCGTACAATGTTGAGACAGCACAATTTGCTTGAGCACGAAGTTAAAACCCCTGTTTTTGTAGAAGATTGTATAAAGTATGGCACTTAAGAGATTTTAGGAATGTTAGCATGGTATTATTCTAGTGTCAACATCAAAACAACGTTAAAATGGCATTAACGAGACCAAGTACTTTTAGGGCTCACGTATGTTCGTAATATTTTGAATCTCTTGGCCTGAATTTTCTATTTTATTATAAAATATTTTAACATCACATTTTAAAACTTAATTTATGAACATCTGGGACAGAAATTTTAAAGCGAGAGCCCCTGAAATGGCCATTTTTTAAAACAGTGTATTAAACATATGTTTATCATAACTATCGTAAAGTGAAGGCAATAATACAAGTGCTAAAGAGAGACGTAATCAAATTATATACAAATTATGGTAGCAAACTTCCCCTACTAAAATAAATCTATAACAAACGTTTTTTATGAACCGATTAGAAATTGTACAAATTCGAAAGAATACTACGCGAATTCGATATTTGCGATCAAATTAATGTCCAATACTCTGTCACCTTAACTATCTGATTAAATCACAACATCGCGATTACATTTGTTTGAAATTACTTCGTTGCACAGCAATTGTTTTAATTACAGTTAACGTCGTCTAAATCTATTTCTTTAATTGATTTCTCAAATGATCGAAAAATTAATTAAATCCCTTTAGTTGATACACGTAGCCTGGGATAAGAAATGCGCATTAACTTTGTAAAATACTAAAATACTGCACGAGGAAACGTCGTGAGGGAGAGAATTGTAAAAGCTGTGGTTTTCAAAAATTGTGCAAGGTAACGTTCTACGACTCCCATGTAGAGCTTCCACAAGTCGTTCTTGGTGTTCATCGACCAGACGTATTGTCAAAGGGTCGATACTTAGCTAAAAGAATACAATGAAGACAACATTCTCCACGAAAGTTGTTAATGCATTACTATAAATTTCTAGAACTCCATTTTATGTATGAGTACATCAAGTAGCACTATTTCTGAAAAGAAGGTCACTTGAAACCTGACGTAGAAATCAGGGAGTGAAAAACAAATCTACTGCAACACCCGAAGATAGCCTAAATTAATGTTGCATCGTTGTGAACGAAAAAACAACAACAACTGGAATTAAAAGTCTATGTCAAATGTCGAAATATAAATATTTAATTTCAATGCTTTTTAGCTGCTTCTATATAAATTGACACTGGCAATTAATCGTTCCCGTTTGAAGTTAGTTTGAACTTCATTTCATTGTATTATACATTTTATTCATTTTTTAAACTCTTCATAAAATATCTGCAATGCAACTTGTGTAATTATATCAATGAATGTCATTTCATTTCTTTTTTCTTCAAAATTTTGGAGTCAAAAGATTTCCAAAATGTCAAATTATGATACATAGCACAGAAACAATTTATTCTACGTTTCCATCATTTAACTAATTTCCTTTCACAGTAATACTCCTTTTTGTTATACTAGTTTATTTCTAACTGTACGCAACCTTAGAACGGTTTTGTACATTATCTCTGTGGCCTAAGTTTTTCTCCCGCTTTCCTTCGGCTAGTAGCGGATTTTCCATGGACTGGAATGTCATTAATACTTTTGTTATTATTAATCACGAATTTTCACCGCTCATAATATCTACAAATCATTTTGGAATAATAAATGGATTACAGTACGAACTTCTTAAATAATTTCTTTTATAAAAATATCAAATCCGCCAATATCCTTACGTCCTTGATCGGAAGGGATGGGATGGTCCCTTGCTTGTTTCCGGAGAGTTACTTAGTTTATTACCCTCCACATGGTCGTACGTACGAAGTTTGCAACTGCTTTTTTGACAGTAAAGTTTATGTATGTATTTATATATTTAGTTACTCTCTTTCAACTCCCTTGACATAGTTTTCCTGTAGAATGAATAGTGTGGATTGCCTCTCACCCCTTCTAAGTTGTCCTTGCAAGTGACCTACTCCCTGAAGGGATTTCCTGACTGCATCGCCGTCTCTCAGTGAAAGAAAGAAGGACATTTGCGAGCTTGTGCTTTGTAGCCTCTAGGGCAGAACACCTTTCCCACTTGGTCATCTTCAATGCTCTCGGCAAAAGCTCGTCGTGCACCAAGTGATAGCACTTAGGAAAAAGACGGAGTATGTCTATCTTCCTCTTTACAAAACTAAAGAGTTTTGAATCTTACAAGTATACTACCGTACTTTGGATACGTTTATACGTAGGTCAGGAATCCAATCCTGACCCGGATTTTTCTCGTTTTCCTTCGGATAGAGGCGAACTTTACATACAGGATCTCTATACACTTGCTTAAAGGCGGTGGGCTGACTAATACCACTGTAATAATTAATCTCAAATTTAGAGTTATTTTAATTGTTACGATTTATGAACAATTTTTTCCGATTAATTTAAAGATTTGATAGTAATACGTGTTTGTGAACTATCTTTTTTGTTTTTGTTGGTATTCTGATATATTACAACATTTACCGAACAAAAAGTTTTGAAAAATAATGAAAATACGTCTTCTTAATTATCTTAATACTTCTTTAGTGAATATCAATATAGTTTTCGGAAAAACAAATCCACTCAAGACGATATAACAAACGTGACAGAAGATATTTATTATTACTTTACCGAAAACCAGAAATCTATTGGATTATTTATTGACTTCCGGAAAGCATTTGATTTGGTTAACCATGTAATATTAATTAAAAAATTAGAGAAGACAGGAATAAGGGGTGTCGCTTTAAGTTGGTTTGAGACTTTTCTACATAACAGAGTACAGCAGGTACCTATTAAAGACTATGTGAGTACTCCCTTAAAAGTAAAATCAGGAGTTCCTCAAGGATCTGCTTTATCTGCCACTTTATTTTTGGTTTTTATCAATGATTTACTACAAAAAAAATTTTGAGGTACATAAATGCTTTTAAAGACGATATTGCACTCTTTTACTCATCAAAAGATATATTAATATTATATGAACATATAAATGATGACAAATGCCATTAAAAAAACAGATGTACTCAGAATACTATGCAAGTGAATGTTACGAAAACCAAATACATCAACTTTGGCTTTAAAGAATTTAACTTTCCAGGACCTATAAAATATCATTTAGAAGTTTGTACCAGAAATGCATGTAACTGTCAATAAATAGACAAAGTTAATAGTTTTAAATACCTTGGTGTAACTATGGATAACAAATTATCATGGGAAAACCACACTGGAGATTTAAATAATAAATTAAGAACGTCAACTAGGATTTTTGACTAATTACGCAACATTTGTGAAACTGACCTGATGCGTAAATTGTATTTTACATTAATTCATTCTAGATTAATGTATGCTATCAACTGTTAGAAAAGTACGTATAAAAAGCTAATTAAGAAGTTAAAAACAACAGAAAATCACTTTGTTCGTATTACGTTATATAAAAATAAACGAGTGAGTGTCTCTTCCCATTGTATGTAGAATGCCCGTTGAACATTTGTTCGTATTTAAAGTTTTAAGAATTTTTAAGTCTTGGCTATTAAGGACATTAAATTAGCTACTTAAGCATGGTAATAAGTTATATTAATATACTACAAATAATCATTTAAAATGAATTGTTCTATCATGTACACTAATTATAAATTAATTTGACTTGAATAGTCATCTCATTATTGCATCAGCTAATGTAAGCACGTTTATATCTGTATTCTATTTATACACATAAGTTGTATAGAAATAAGATTTCGTTTGTTTGTTTTTCTCAGACTACAAATTAATGTTATTCTTAGTTATTCCTAAATAAATTAATTAATTTGTGTGTGTCTGGTAGTTACTCTTTATCGGTGTATTATTCAAGAAATTATGGTTTTGTTTATTAGCCTAATAGATTGAAGTAAATTTCCATGCAGACGCCACAGAGTTGACTGCAAAGAAATTTACTGGTGAAACGAATTCATTATTTTTTTGTTGCCATACAATTATATTTTATTCGTGTAACTGACCTACTATTGGATATTGGTCAGTATTCCTACAAGTTTAAACTGGTTCTTCTTTTGTGATGATGGAAATCAATTATATTATTATTATTACTTTTATTCTTATCTTAGGAGTGAGTAGAAAAGTTAAATTCACTTGTCCCAGAACCCTTGATCGGAATTGATGGGATGTTCCCTTGCTTGCTTCCAGAGAGCAAATTAGTTTGTCCTCCACGTGGTCATACGCAGATTGTAAATACTTTTTGACAATAAATTTGTTATAACGTACTTGATTCAGCAAGATTTAGCAATATCTGGAATCACTTGTTTCATTGAAAAAGATGACACACTTTCCAAATTGGGATAATAATCCTACAACGCAGAAAGGATAATCTTTTATTGATGACAAATTGGAATATTTGAGAAATGGTAGAAACGTGTCAAAATTTTATTGATGTCTTACATGTTATGTCTTTATTGTAATGAGAGCAAATCGTCGTACGTTACAAAATAACTATGAAAAGTTAGTCATACAATATACCCTCATAATAATAAAATAATTTTTTGTTATTTGTTACGAACTTTATACTAGGATAATATAATAAATTTGTGAAGAGTTGCATATAGTGAGATAATATTTCGATAATGTATAAAATCACATCAATCTTGGTTGAAAGATTTTACAATCAATAAATATTGTGTTGTAATTCTATGGACTATATAATTGACATTTTTTCACCATTTTACTGTTCCAATGATTATCTTCAGGCAAGAAAAAATTGAGATAGTGGTCGGCGAAAATATGGAGCCTGACGACTAGAAAGGCCAGTGAATTTCCTTTGAATCTTGGACAATGGTTAATTGTCGTAAATTATTCTTTCCTAAAAAAAATAGCTCGTTTATTACGGGATACAAAAGAGGGATCAAGTAATCGGAATGGAAAAGTAAAATACAGTACAATTTTTTCTGTGGTAAAATGACCGCAGAGAGCGAGGTAAGACTAGTGGGTGAGTTTTGTCCCGTCCTTACTAGTAGTAGAGTCCCGGCTTCCTTTCTCCGTCTCTCACATGGGCAGAACTGCTTACGTCATATCACCGTAGATAAATCGTGGATCATTCATTCCAGTTTCATGGAATAGATAAGAAGACGATGTGTATTCTTTCCCACACAACTTATCGACCATTAGGTCAGTTAACGCAAGAAATAGACTTCTAATTTTCATGAAAACAACAACAACAATTATACATTAGTTGGTATACGTATAGGAAACATTCGATTTTCCATTAAAACAAAGTTTTCGTGTTGTGATAATTATTTCATATTTACACACGTCTTTACATAGAGCCACTGATACGAGAGACTTAACCTAATGATTATATATTTCCAAGTCTTGTTCCAAAAGATTGCAAAGAGTTTCAACAGTTCTCTATCAGCGCAAAAATCGTTTAACCAGTTACGTAAATTGTAATCTGGAAGGTCAATGAATCGATGAAAGTTTACACACAAAAATAACTCAAATGCAATGATATTCGTGGAGTAGTCAATATTTCTCTCGACATGATTCAATACTCGTAATGTCTAATAACATATTCAATCTTAGGAGTCAATCTTTTCAACCAATTTTAAAGGGAAGACACAGAACTCACTCCATATAAATGAATGAAAATTACAAAGTTTTGAAAAAAAAATTGATGAAAAAGATATCGATGATAATACGATTTCGTTTTCATTCAAGGGTCATCAATACAAGTGTTACACTGTATGACAAGTATAAAATTATAGTGGGCAATTTTTTATATATTTTTGAAAAGCTAATGGTTTACTATATTCTGAGAATAATAATAAAAATGACACAAAAAGTAGTACAGCGTTGGATCTTTAGGAGACGTCCATATATTTTGCCAAGCCAGAATTAACAATTTTACACCACCTCCCCTTCATAACGCACTTCTCCCATCTCGTTATAATTACCCATTTTTTTTTTATTTTTTTTTTGTGGGGCTTTAGGGNAAGGTCATTAGAGCCCATACCCAATTCTTGCCCTCGATTAAGAAGGGTTTTTGTTGCTTTTCAGAAAATGTGAGGACAAATTTCTTTCTATGTTTGTTCTGCAATGCCCTGTGCTCTCGCTAAATGGTTGAGTAAATAGAGTACAGTGACAAACTTTAAGGTTAAAAGCACCCTACAAAATATGCCCATAAAAGGTAGCGTTACGTAACACCAAGGCTCCCCTATCCAGTCGTACCGATGTGTAACGATATCAAACCCTTTCCTTCCCCTCTCTCAGGGTCCGTTGCGTAAATTATTGCGTAAATGTTTCGCGAGTTTCTTCAGACTGTAAGAATAATACAGCATGTCAGTCACTAATTGTTTAAATTCCATTTTAGATTCCGCTTAGCTCAATGGGAAGATCTGCTAGACGACTGAAGATGTCCACGAGGCATTCTTATTCAAGCTTTAGCGCTTTCACACTCCTATTCGTAGTGTGAACAACTAGGATTGGTGAGGTAGAGTGGCGTGACCGCGTAGTTGTCAGCTGATGCAGTCAACGCTAGTGCACACTGGGAGAAAACGAAGCAAAATTGATACAAAAATCAACTTTTTCTTTTGTACGCTTGAGCACAATGTAAGCTTGGTTAACAAGGTGGAGATGAGTAAATCGTTCTTCTTTTATCTGAAAATATTAATGTTGCCTAAATTGGCCACAATGATATTCGTCGCTTTTCTGTCGTTTTCTGCAATTGCGACTTCACAGGTAGCTATTTTTGTCCCACTTCAGAGTCAGTCTGTCCTACTGTACTGTGTTCCCTCGCACTGTCTCCGGCAACTTTAGGTGATTCCTGCGACGAATCCTCAACAGTTATTAACCCTGATGGTGACGAGGTCTTCTGACCTCACACTGCACTACGCAGATCCTTCGATCAGCCAACGGTTCTACAAAAGGTTGCAGAATATAATATAACATACATACACATAAAATACATCAGAAAATAGAATGGGGAAACCACCGGCACCACCATGTGACACCATTATTTGACAAAAATGCAAATAAATTACTAGACATTCTACACATTCTGCAGTACAGTTCAGGTCCACATATTCTGCAGTAAAACATGAGATCGATCTATCTCCACATACCAGCGATACCAATATATTGTGGAGCGCAGTGTTCTGTGAACCCCCTTCGCCTTTCACGTTACGGCCTTTCGGTTGAGATAGTTTGACTTTCATTTTGGTGTAATGAATTTATTCGTTCTGTTATATCTTGCCGTTTTAATAAAATTCAGGTTAATCAGGACTTGTAGATTCCAATGTTCAACCAAAGATTTTCAGTACACATGAAACAGAAATAATTCTTATTTGACAATGAATATTATTTAAAGCACAGAAAACGAAATGTAGTAGAATGGTTATTAAAACCTAAAGCGGATCGCGAGTTTTACTCTATTTCCTTTCCGAAACCGAAGTACGTGATAGAGAACTGCTATGCCTATGAATTGTTCAACTTGCGCATGTTGGTGGGCTGACTTCGTGTTGTTTCACCAGCAGTGTTCGCTGCTCTCTCCTGCCTCTCCTGCCCCCACCACAAGCTCCAAATCCCTCACCGTGACTGCCTCCACAGATAGCACGCGCATTAAGATAAGCAGGCTGACTACGGAATATTGCGCTAATAAATGTCAACTAAAATGGTAGGTATTGGGGCAAAGGGGATCGTGACTAGCTACTTCAAAGATACAAGGCCAGAAGGAACCATCGTTCTTAATCAGACACGTCAATCGTAGAGACAGATATAATATGTACTGGAAACCAATTACACTAAAATGAATTAATTTTGATTAAAACTAAAGTTGAATCTATTTTTCATATTATCTTTTAAATAATTTCAAAAATTCCATCGTCTAGAACATTATACTTAACAAAAGTGTGGATATATCTAATATCAAATTGGTCTAATTTGATATTTTGGTATAAATAAATACTTCTGTAATAAGTTTGGCAATTAGATATGAACAAATTAAATCACAGAGTGAATAAGAGATAATGTATCCCAAAATATACTCCCAGATTGCTGATGAACTAGCATAACAATTTGAATGAGTAACAAAGTAAAATAGTGTCTTACATTTCTTCTTCCGGTAAAAGATGGTAAACTCTTCTAACATCCATGTAAACATCTCATCCCAAATGTAATACTTTTATGACAAATGTCCTCTTCTGTAAATTCTTGAATTATGCTCACATTCACAAAAAGAAAATATTACGTAAAAACACATATTTCGTCCTCTCAAATAAAAAATTTGGTAATATTTCATAAATCTAAATCGATCTTGATGTGATTGACCCATGCCAAACATTACTATACTTTTCGTGCAGTAATAATAACAGGATCTCTTTCCATACAAATGACTGAGTCCTTATGACTAATATATCGTTCTTGAATTATGATTCATCATTCACGCGTTATGCACTGCACATAACGTAGTACAAAATTGCAGTAGATTCTCAGAAAGACTTAAACCCTTTTCATTTTCCATAGTTGCTGTTCATTTCTGAAGTGGTATCTCTGGTGAAACAATGGAGATATTTTCACAATGTTGTAAGTGTGCGAGTGTTACTTTTGAAATAAACCTTTGACGAGAAAAATCATTAAATTGCCACAAATAAAACAGAGCTCTCATATGTCACAAATTTGTTGATATATTCAGAATCACTCATGTGCATTTATGATGTTACACCACATTAATCGCAGAACATGGATATGTTTGAAACACCAAACATCAAAACCGCATTCACGTTGGCGTATCAAGAGAATTATGATAATCTTCCTCTTGTACTATTGTGTGTTTTGTTTAGTATTGTTTGACACCATGGTACTAGATGTGTCCTCGAGGGCAGACCGTCCACGATTAAAGTTGATACCAGAGACGTGTTTCACGGAGGAAGTAAAATTTTATATCATGAATCTGCTAAGTTCTTTTTTTTTTGACGCTTCAGCTTGAATGGCATTAAAACTTGGTTTATCCCTTAAGTTTTGAAATTTACCGATCTTAATTTAAAATGTAAAATTGTTTTTTGTTAAGACAAACACAATTTAATTTGTTTAAATTTTCATATTTCATTTTATTAATCCAGCACGAGGACAAAATTGAACATGTGTATCTTAGAAAAGTGCAAGCTTGTGGAAGTTCTTAAAGGAATATTCTTTCAGAAAATGAAAGACGAGTCAGACTCACCATCATGACATATAGGAGAGAAGAGCAACGATTTAATGAATTCCATCTACTTAAGATACGAAACCATATAGGAAGCTATTGACGGTGCTGAAGACACTTTACTAATCAAGCGCACTATTTCTTTTCTAACAATCAATATTCTGGTAATATCGATATAAAATATTCATCATTGTATTTACTAGGAATCGTGCTGCAAAATATCTTCACGTTCTTGGTTTTCACATCCCTATTCTAGATTTTTAGTTTGGTACCTTTCCCGATGTCTATGTGTGGATTGGGCACGTACGAGGTACAATGTGTTAAATTCCTGTAAAATGTCGGAAAATTATGAGCTCGTTAGAACCAGTTAAACACAGGTTGAATATGGCGAGCCGGGAATCGAACCCGGGAACTCCTGATTAGATCACAGTAGTGTTGTCGCTCATTGCGGTGATCCTGGGTTTCGATTCGCGACTCATCGCCATTTCTATTGGGCTTTAGTTACCACATACTTCTCCACGAGTAGGAACAAGGAATAAGTGTTGTTTATTGTCACGCTTAAACATCGTATAAACTATTTTTTTTAAATCTCCCAACTAATGCTTACAGGCTTAAAGCATAAATCCTTTGGAAGTACCGACCTTTCACATATAATATAGAAAAAAGATCTAATACTTCCGACAAGAGGGAGTAACCATACATCTAAAAATTAATATTTTTTTAGTTGAAATAAATGCAAGAAGAGGTGAACTTTAAGGCTCGAGGAAGTGAATGACCAGGTATGTTGCCACTTCGTACAATGTTCTCGAATTCGTAGGAAAACTAAGGGAAATATAAAGTTGCTAGACACTTCGGTGTTGATAGAGAAATATGGCAACGCTGTCATCTGCACATCTGCCCTGCTTTGATTAGCCGAACGTTCCCAACTTTCTGCCACCCTCACCGTAAACCCTGTGTGATTTTAGTTCTACTATGGCGCCAGGTCAGTCAGGAGCTTCTCATAGACTTCGCATCTGGACATGACGCTCTTCCACCCCTCTCGCACAATCTGCGTTCCTAATAGCGATAAGGTCTCTTAGATACAAGATATAAGACCGTGTGGACACTGATTGCCTATCCGCCAAAGCCAAAAAATCGATCGAGAATTCTTTACCTCAAAATATTTAATATATTTTTGTAAATAAACTTACAAAAAATAATAAATATTTTGAGGTAAAAATTTCTCGATCGATACTCGGAGAAAATATCTTCAAAATTCCATTCTTTAAATTCTAAGTGAAGAAAGCTGGATGACGTTACATTTTATATTCAAGAGATAGAATACGTCGATCAAATTGATAGCATATACAAGAATCGCTATCTCATAGGAAATAAATATACAATACTACATTACCTGATACTCTTCATGACGTATGGTCTGATAAAAAAAAAACTTATTTTCCCGAATCCCTGGTGATCTTAATGCTACCTTTATTTTATTTTTGCCCCGCCATTTTCCTTCGATTTCTAAGAAAGATGGGTAATAATCAGTGTGTCTTATTCATTTGTAAATGTTGCAATAAAAAGCGAGAAGAAACATTTTATTATCTAAGTATCAGGCGTCATCAGGTACTCTACACGCAGCGAAAGGTTAACTGATTTTACACAAGTCAATATTATTTTACTACCCTGAAACACTAAGTTTCAAAAACTGACATATTAATGTTTTTTATTACATAATTTTAAAGGGAGCAAAAAATGTAATATATTGCATTCATCAATCCAAATAAAAATTACAGATTATCTTTTTCTTCAAATGAGAATGTGGACGAACTTTCGAAATATTATACATAAGAAAACAATGTTATCAAATAATAACAGAATATGGGATACATTTATTTTCACAATGCCTGCAATTATAAATTCTGCACACTAAGAACTGTGATATTCAAGATCTTGTTAATGAACTAGGTTTCCCAAGAAATAAATAATATTAGTATTCCAATGCCTTTGCTTTTTTACAAAATCTTGCCCGTTGCTAAAAAGGGAAGTCAAAGTCAGTCCCTAGTACATTGCATTATCGTTCATAATTTATTTTGCTACAAACGAAACTTCTGAGTTTACATTGCATTATCGTTCATAATTTATTTTGCTACAAACGAAACTTCTGAGTTAAGTACTACAGGCGATATCGACTAGCCTACTTTCGAGTGAAATGGGCAGTAATGCAGGTCATTCGTTTTATCGATTCATACTCAAAAGGAATACTGAAGGCTCATTCTCAAGCAGTTCTTACGTTCTCTTCGAAGCATTTTTTTCGTGTCTCATTATAATCCATTGTTATAACATATTTTGTACTTGTAATTAATATTTACATATACATTATTTTTTACTGTAACTATAAATACAGCAATTTATTCTATTATTTTATAATACTCTACGCAGGTTCTTAGTTTCAGTCCAACAATAAGAATTTTGAACGTGATGCTAAATTTGAACGAAATGCTAAATTTATTTATCTATTGAATTGAAACAAGTACCTTATATTGTTTCAGAATTATACAATAGTGGAACGAAACTATTTTTGAAACACTTTTGATTCAGGGCTTTGAAATACGATTTCATCTTTCTGTATAATTTGTAAGAGATGTCCTATTTTGAGGGAGAAAAACAAGCAGTGAAAGCTAGTATTATCTCCAGGTATTTCCAAAGACTGTCAAGGTCACATCATTCCACTAGGTGATAAAGCTTCGGTAGTTTTTCCCGATTCTAAATATACACAGCAATTTTAACTATTTCCTCGTTTTCAAGGGACCTATGGAGAATTGATGTTGAAGCTTGCTTTTTGCTTCTTATAATCGAGAGTTTATACTGCTTAGCGAGAAAATTTGACTATTTGTATATTTCTACTCATACGAAACGTTACTGCTCAAAGTTAATCAGTTAATTTAAAAATATTATAGGTACACAAATCGAAAGGAAAGGGTGATCCGTAGCGTAGTTCCTAGTGTACTCACCTTTTACCTCTGGTGACACTGGTTCAAAACTTGTCTGATCCAAATAGGATTCGCGCGGGTGGATGAAGCGGGGTTCGCGGCAGGTTTTCTCGCGGTCCTCCCGTTGGCCTTGCCTTTCATTCCACCACAACTTTTAATCATCATTAACGCTAGGTAAGTACAATATATCAAACACTGGTCGCAGTGCGTAGAGCATACATTGCCCTCTCAATCAAATCTGAAACTGTGGGTAGAAATAAGAGCCCGCTTTTGAAGGAATTTGAATACTCTTGTCTATCAACGGTAAAAACGCAAAAAATTGTCAAAGATCAATAATGGATTAGGCCCTGCATTGAAACAAACGGGAGCGAATAATATTTTAATAAATGTAAAACGTGTTTAGCAATTTCTACAAATTGAAAACAACAAAAATTAATACATGCATCAATATTTTGTTAATAGGTTAGACATATGATAGCTAGATCGTTTGTTTTGAAATAATACGAAGAAAAAAAAATCACCAACAATACCTACGCGTCGATGACAATATCTACGCGTCGATGAGAAAAATATGTTGATCTGCACTATCGCAATCTGAAATACACAACTTTATTTTTATTGCTAAAATGTACCATAGGAAAATATTATTACTATTTTGTGGGGAGTAGGGGTAAAATGGTTCAGACAGACTTGGGTGGTGCCGCCATGGTCTTGAGTGTTAAAACAATTAAAGTTTGTTTTAATAAAAAGTTCAAATTATTGTTTCTCTCTTGCGCAGCAAGTCCCCCGCAATAATATCGGCGACTTTTGTAATGGAAAGTAGTAGCCAGACTTATAGTCATGTAAAAACTGTTATATATTCACGACGAATCGGGTAATGTTTTGGTCGAAGAGCAAATCGGGGAGAAGTTAAGAGAAAACCCACAGGCCCCGTCGTTGACTATGCGTTATTTTATTAATTCTTTAAAAATCGAAGAGATGACTCATCTTAAGACGAAACTATCTTAGAATGTCCTTAATCTACGTTTTGATGAGATGTAATTCATCATATACTTCATACATTCAATTCATCTCTTTCTTTCGAGTATTTTAGTATTCCTATTGAGTTATTGTTGATATGAGAACTGTTATCGTCCATACAGGAAATTCTTCCATCTTCATCTGCACCTTTCTCTTAGAGAAGTGAAGACGTTTATGTGGTGAGAATGAATTGTAAAAATATTGCAGTGTGAAAGGGGGTTAAAAATAGCAGAAAATATAGAATTCCATTCTAAAGCAATTTTACACTTCATAGTTAAATATATCAAATGATGGTAGGGTATGTTCGTTCGGACTTTCAAGGAGTTAAAGAAAATAAAATTTATATTCGTCAATAAAATTTAAATGAACGTGGGTGGGTATAAGTTGAGCCTAGAGGTTTAATCATTATTTGGGCATTATATATGTCTTCATCGTGTATAAAATGTTTTGAGCAAGACGCTGTATCATGTGTTTGCTGAAATTATGAAATCATTATATGTACTGCTTTCTTCTAAAGGTTTATATAGATATAAAATGAAGTAAAAAATATATAAATAGCCTATAAAGATCCGTAACACTGGTGAAGAAATTTTAGTTCAGAGTCGTTGAAGCAAATTTTGCAAATAAAAACATTCAATAGAAGTCTAGGGTTACAGTTTAAAAACTTCAAAGGTTCCCATTATGATTTAGGAAGTCATGTCAAAAGTAGATTTCACACATGACTAGGAAGTGGTGTTCTGATCCAGCACGAGCACTGCAGTAAATAACTTTATGGCAGGCGCCGCTCGTCTTCCCGCGCGTCACGGTGCTGCACTCTGCATTCGAAAGCGTAAATCATCTATCGGACTCCCATGGCATTTTATAGCATCGTTATTTGCCCCATTGAAAACCAGAGACCAGTACATTAATTTCAGATTGGTAGAATCAGTGATACTTCTATTAATTTCTTGATTAAAATGCTACGAAAACATTGGAATGAGATTTCTTCAAAAATCATTAATGAATACCAAGGATTTTGCAGAAATAATTACCCTGTCGTGAATGTTGTAGTCAAAACATGGGACGATCCTGAGACAAATAAACGTTTATGGTTGGTATTTGAACATTAACTCCTTCTACACGGAACTAATTTATTTGGCAATGTTTCTAATTGTATGAATACACACATACAGTGGCAACTGATGATATCTCACATTTTCTGCTGAAGACACGTAATAGTGATTAAATAAAAATAGTGATTAAATAAAGATAGTGATAATAGTGATTAAATCAGAATGGGAGTACCGGAATTCCTATTTAAAAACTAGTTCGTTTGTCTTAAAACGAATTCACACTTCAAAAAACGCAAATATAATTCAAACATAGGATATCAAATCTAAAATATTATCTAGAACAACATGTAAATACGTCCATGAAAAAAACCAATAAGAAGTAATTATACATTTTGGTAGATTAACACTTCAATCTAGAAAACAACATTTAGTGTACGAAAATTTATTTTTCGAACATTTTAAATAATATTTCAGTATATTTTAAATAATAATTCAAATTGTAAAATTACGCCTGAATTCATTGTATGTTACATTTTCGTCTATATTTGAAAACCTAATTTTTCATCTTTTAATGGTCAAAAAATGTTTTGAATTATTACCACTCACATACAACAATATAACACAACACTCAACACATCATCATAAATATCTAATAATTCGCAGTCAATATGGAGAAACAAATTCCATATAATTATATGTAAAAGAATAAAATATTAAAACAATGGGAAAAACAAGATACATTTTAATTACTTTCCCCACATTGTTGGTATTCTAATTGGTATTCTTTTTGTTGCAAATTAATGCTATTAACTTACACGTAAAACATAGTTAAGAGTATTGTGGTCGCTGAGGTGATGCGAAAAGCTTGTGACTGGCTGGGCCTGATGCGAACTCAGAACTAGTGTCGACGAGGCGATCGCTTGGGAACGGTAATCACTCGCTCACGTGATGGCGGGCTCTCTTGTATGGGCTGAAGTACGAGGAGAAAAAATATTTAGGTAATTCTACTAAATCTCTAGCTTTTTGTAAGTCTAGTTTCTTTAGTAAGATTCGTTATTAATTAAGGAATTCATTGATAATTTAGGCAACTCATTTTTTATGCAAGTTAAGTGATTTTTCCACCTCACATGACTTCTTAGTATGGCTTCAAGGTGTAATAAATTTGCAAATAGATAAAACGTAAAAAAATAGATTCGCTGTATTTAATATATTAAAATTATTAGCAATATCAATTTTTCTTTTTAGAAATATTCAATTGATATAATAATATTCTTGCAAATAAAAACTTTTTCCTCACTGAACAATTTCATATTGCACAAATTCTCGTCCACACTAGACAAGTTGAAAAAAGCCCTATGGGGCTAAGTCCATGTGGATCGTAAAGAAAGTTCCAGCAAATATACCTGCAAATTTCGTTATTGACTTAGGTCGAAAAGGCTACCGCAAAATATCGACATCGCTGGAATTTCGTCTGTTGTCTGATGCACAATCCCTCAAACCGACAGCAACAGTGGAAACGAACAAAAGCCTTTAAATTTCAGGTCAAATCTCGGATATGAGTTATAAATCATTCACATCTGCAGATGTAGGCTGAAATCCAAGTAAAATGAGATTTTCAAGGTATTGCTGATTGGATAGAATCATAAAACTCTCTACCTTACGTTCTCTTCGCACAAATGCATGAAATACAATCTTTCCTCTTATCTTTCCTCCTTAACTTCCTAGGGTCTTAATTGACAGTCTATTCTTCTATACCGTGATGTCAATACGTTCGTTCTCTTCTCAGTGGTTATTTTCGGTTGAGGCGAATAATGTTTGCATTGGAGTAATAAGCATGGAATTCAGTATGAATCTACGAATAAGCTAAGAATTATATTGGCTCTTCCCTTTTAAGTAAGAAAATATTACAAAATAGATTTTTTTAAAATCATGTTAATAAATATAACTACGTCACGGAGATAACCCCAGGTTAATTCTGGCGGGGCCCGAAAATTTATAGCTTTTCACTTAAATGTCTCAGTTTATGTAGCAGAGATAATTGAAAAAAACCCTCCCCCTTCAGCTGGCAATTTAGAGCATATCTCGACGCTGTTCCCCCCAAAATGTTACACGATGTGTTTAGAGATTAAATCCACGTATAATTGAACCTCACAAGAGTTCGTTATCGTGGTCCATAGATGGCTGAAGCGAATAAATTTATACTATGAGTATTTTATTACTAACCAATTAATTAATTAATTTCAAAGTCTAGATCATAAGTAATCTGAATAAGTCTATTTAAAAATCTTTAATGGTATTTTCTACTATAATTCAAGTTAATGGTAAGTTCTTCTTTAATCAAAAACACTCATTCGGCAAGACTAGTCATATTTTCACCATTATTCGTAATAAAATAATCGCACTAAGCAACACACAAGACACGGCAACATAGATAAAATTGTATTTAGATCATCAAATTTGGGGACAAGAAATAAGAATTCTTCATACTCAATAATATTGAAGAAAATTTAAAGGGTTGGCCATTTTCGAATCGTAAAAATTCAAACATTTTATACAGGGGGAAAATTACGAATTAACCCTGTTGAAAAACTTATTTTTCTCTACCTAGCCTAGAAGTCAAGGTGTGGTGACAAAAACAAACCGAGAAACCTAAGTTTCAATTTTTGAGAAGATATTCAATATTACACAGCATATTAAAAAGTAGACTACAGCAGGGTGGTCGAAACGTTGGCAGTTCCGTCTACTGAGACGAAGTTTGTCCCAAAGGAATAAGTATACGTTCGGGAAGGTTGGTGGTGTCTGATCATCTGAATGAAGAGCAGAGCAAAATCACTCAACACATAAAAAGACACGTGAGATTGAAAGTTTAACATAGTAGCCTACATCGCGTTCTTCGCTTCTTACGCCACCAGATTTACAATACCGAAGAAAAACTGAAGGAGAAAAATAGAAGAAAATTCGGTCACATGTCTGTAACGGATGAGCATGACGTTCGTGAGTAATTGGCGGAGATAACTCATGAGGATGTGAACATAGATGACAGCTTCGAATCGTAAGACCTTCGAGGGAGACACGTACAGTTAAGGAGATAGACAACGTCTTCGTCTCATGTGCGTCCCTAATACAACGGCTGAAGATTTTCCTTGGCTAATATTTACAGGCTTTTTAAGGTGGAGATAGAGATGGTGACAGTGGCTCCGAATACGGAGTCTGAGCGGAAGAAGTGGAAGAGGACAAGAGAAAGGAGAGATTGCGATTGGAAAAGAAGACATGATAGAATTGAACGGCAAAGAGGCGAGGAGGTGGAAGAAGAACTAGGATAGAGACAGAGTGAGTTAGCGCCAAGGACATCCACTCTACACTCTACCCATCATCTCCTCCCGTTCTGACGCAACGAGTTTCCACGTCACGACCAGCACCGACAGGCACTGCCGTATCTACCCTCCGTTTCTTCGCCACGACGGTTGCGAAATAATCTCCATGTCGATTCCTTTAGTTCCCGGGACCCGTGCAATGATTAACATACTTGTACGGAGACTTTAATAAACTATAATTTCCCATTATGCTGAAAGGAGTGTCCAAAGATCGATCTTCAAGCAGGTCCAACTGATTTTATGTCACTGTTGGAGTGAAAATGATAAAAAATCACTTGCTCAACCTGCTCTTGACCATGTGCTCAAAGCACTCCGTTTAGTTTCCGAAAATAATAAATATGGTACGCCTAAACGGTTGCTTATCCGAAAATTGACAGTTTACAAAAGAATATTTTTATCAAACAAATTAAGCTCATTCTACAAAACCGTTGATTATCAACTGTTCCTGTTGACTTTACAAGCATTTAAGCTAATTATTCAAGAGAAGCACACTAAGGCTTTCTTCTTGGTACAATTTACCTTGGATTATGAATCTAAATAATAAATAGTACAAGTTGTCGCCGATCATTTCATGCAGTTGAAGTGCATTGAAACAAAATCTCCACCCTGTTATAACACTGAAGAGCACCTCGCGAGTCCTACAGTATCCAAAAATGTTAGAAAATTGAACAGAAACCTATGAAGTTTTATTGCTTCTATGTCCGTAGACCAGGAAAATTCATTCATCTTCCAACAAAATTGGAGCGAGATCTAACTGACCAACGTCACGATGTACAAGGAAGCTCTTCGGGGTATTTCTCATTTTCATTCCTCTCAAAACAATTTTTCTTTCGGATAAACAGAAAAATGACTGTGGGTGTCTGATATTATGCGGGTTGGTTCATGGCTCGAATATGGGGTGAGAGTATGTTACGAATATCCTCTAATATTAAAGCTAAAACATAAATCTAAATAACATTATCTTAAGAATTGACGTGAGATTAATAAAAGATTTTTTATCAAGCTCAAAAACAATTCGGTGAATGACAACGTCAACATTCTTTAGCTTTCTTTATGATACGTTCCCGCACCACAGAAATAATAATCTCTCCTTCAGTGGCGAACCTAAGGTTGGGGGGGGGGGGGTATGGGATATCAATCCCGAAATTAAAAGAAATTTGTCCTTTTTATATTTCTCCCAAATTATGTTGTGCTAACACACATAAACATATATGATTTATAAACACACAATACTTGTATATACATAAGTTCATCCTTCCCCGAAATAAAATCCAGGTTACGTCCCTGCTATCTTCGACTTTGTTGTAAAATAAGCGATGGTAAGTATTTAAATCAATGATCTAACCATAGAAGCACAAAACAGAAAACGAATGAAAATGAGGAAGAGAAGAAACGCTGATCTTGCGGTTTTGTACGAATTAGAGAGTATTGTAGAGAGTGGATTTCTCCTACAAGTAATAAACATTCTTGACGATGAGTGTCATCGGAAGTTAAAGCCATGATTCCATGTAAATATTTTGACGTCGTTTAGAACACCTGATAAAGTTAGGAATCTGGTAACAAAACGTTCTGTTTTTAAGACATTTTAAATAAATATAAAATATATTTATTAATTTACTTAAAATAAAAATGGTAATATAAATAATTCATTGGAAGTTCTACGTAAATAATAGTGGTTAAAGAACAATTTTGTAATTAATGTTTTAAATTTATGAGTCATATGATTCGTTTCTTTCTTATTGATGTATTTTTATATTGGTTTATTGAATGTTTGACTGGTTATTTTATGATGATTTGTAACGTAACGCAACGTTTTATTTTCCATAACGGATGCAGTGTGGCATCGCCGCACAATTCGAGAGAGCAATCAATAGAAAATTATCGCATGGCCCGACTATTATAAATTCATCTTTGGATATATTAATACCAAAATTACCCACGACATTGCTGGTGTGGATTTTGTAATTTTGGACAATATAAATTATTTATTGATATCCCAAAAAACTCGGACCGAGTTCACTTATCGACTGCACCCCAATACCCATGTTCATTACAAACATAACTTATATTACTACTACACGGTTTTTTTTTTNCTACACGGTGTTCCCTTGAATTTTTCCTACACCAATCTTCTTTTTACTCAGGACAAAATAAAATCTATCCACATTATATTAAAATAATTTTACTTACTGGTTTTTTAAAACTTACCTCAGCATCCAAATCTTATAAAGTTTATGATAACACAAATGTAATAAACAAGAATACAAAAATTTTATAGTATACACAATTTTCAATTTCTCCTCCAGCAGCAAGAATAAATAAATCATTTGGTGAAATTACTCTTGAGATAGTAACGTAATTTTTTCCGTGAAAGAAACAAATAAATCGAAGCGTCACCAATTAGCCTAACATCACCCTTACAAGAGTTGGGAGAATTTAAAAGCCACATGTGCTGAACTTGCTTGCTTGTATATATACGGCATCATGTCACTGTTTAACTAAAAGGTCCCGAAATCTAAGGATCATATCCGTCTTTTTCGATTTAACATTTTTACTTCACCCTCCATTCCCCTTCCCAACCATCCATCAAAAGGTGTTCTAAGGCTGGTTCCCTGTGAAAACGTACGAAACAAAGAACACATTAAATATGAAGATGATATATATTTTTTCTTCTTAAATTACTCTCTTAAATTGAAGTATTTTAACACCTCTATTCATAATAACTCCTTTCTGATTATTTGGGTTAACCTTTGTAGATCGATCTATGCCGTCGCGGACTTTTTCATAGAACTCTGGAAGGCGTACAATATTGCCAATCATAGTTTTCACCTGTCTCTAACTGCTTAGGCAGCGTAAGCAAATAGAGCGGATTTTCACTCAAGTCCACTGACATTTATCGTCAAAAATCATTTTCTCTCTTTTTTTCAAACATTTTAAAAATATAAGTTGGACTATGTTCTTCATGAACACCTATACTATCTCAACACATTACAGTCGGTTTAGTCGTGAAAAAGTAAAAAATAGACAAACATACTTTCGCATTTATGTATTAGTGATGGATATGGATTATATCGTACCGGGGATTTCCATTGTTATTACTACAAGTTAACATTTATCTTCCATTTTCTTGATGTATCAAAACAATAGTTCGCACTGACGTAAAGCGACTCTAGCTGTTCTCCCATATGCGGACCTTAACTTCTTGGATTTGTACGTGTTTACAGTTCATTTAACCATTCTCAGCCAATTTATAAATATAGTTTTTTTTAAGCACTTCATCAATAAAATAATAAATGTAGGCAGCAAAACAATGAAGGTTCGTCTTTTGATTGGAATTACGATAAGTAATCTTTATCATCACCATTTAACAAGACTTGATACGAGTAGCGTTGTATATGGAGCCTTCATTCACAATAATATGAAACACGGTTATGAACGTTGATTGATGATCAATCTTTTCTTGAATTGCATTAAAAATAAGATAGAGCACATGAAATGTTTAGTGAATGATAACGTAACAAATCCAGTGAAACATTCTATGGATTAATAAACATGTCTTCGAAATATGATGAAATTTAATCACATAGTTCTACGATTAAAAAAACTCCAAAACTCACTTTCACATTTATTAGATTTGTACCAATTTTTATTTGTATGTCAGGATTATTGCCATCAATCAGAATAATGAAACACAGCCAATATGTATAAAAAATTTACAGTATAAATTTTTTTACGTGAAACTTCATTGACTGCATTCAGTCAATTTTAACGGCCAAACGGCGACATTCTGACACACATGTACAATTGTCAAATATGTATCTTTTATACTATCTCTTAGCATTCTGTCACAATCAAAACAAGAAACAGAATATTTGTTTTCTGTAAGAGTTACATTTGTTTTCTCGTGTACGTCTCCACTAATTGTACTGAAATTCACAGATTCGCGATGAATTTTGCCATGCAAAAATTCATTTACGAGATAAATCGTTTAAGCATTCTTTGAAACGTCAGTTCGTTTAGAAATGGATTCCAGGTAACAGATAACTTGATTGAATACAATGCGTGAAAGAAACATTTATGGACTCCTAAAACGAAATGAAAGATAAGTGTTTTAGTGATCACAATTCTTGGCATTAGGTCAAAAAACCCAGATACTTATTGAAAAAGCCAACGTTTGGATACCGTCAGGGCTACAAATAAAAATTCTAGTACACCAATACAATACACATTAATATAGATACAAAGTGATACAGTCAGAAAGTATCAAATTACATAAGAAGAAACAGTACAAGAATTACAAACATGAGTAAAGAATGAAAAAAAATTAGATATCTCATCAAAATAAATCCGATGTTTTGTTCTCGATATCTACAATTGTCTCAATACAATAAGAAAACCGATTAAACGTTGATACAGATTTTATTTTTTGCCATTAATTCAAAATCATGTTTATATACTGTATTTTTGTGAGCTACAGAAGACATATATATATACACATACACACACACACACTAAAAACCAACACTCAGGAAGAAGGACAAAAACTGAAAAGACGAATTTCTGCCTACGATTCGACGTTTAATACGTCTTCCTCGTGGCATCACTATAAAAATAATACATAGAATGAACACATAAAAGAAACAAGATTACAACGGAACAAAATCCACTCACTTCTCTTACACTACCATCCTGCTCATCCTCACTTCTCCCTATTACTGAACACAATGCTAAATTCTCCATCCTGCCCGCGGTATGTACACATTGTTGCGTCACTTTCGTGTCACATCTGTGTGCCAAAGCCTACTAAATTCTGTATCACACAAAACGTATCAAAAATTATCATTAAATACATTTATATATATTTACAAAACCTATTATTATTCTTACAAAACAAAATATAAAATATGTTATTAAAAATACTACCAAAATATCATAAACAAGTTTACATATATCAAGTCAACACAATATCAAGAACAATACACAATATTACAAAACAAAGTATTCTCAAATACATCACGCAGAATCACAAAATTACTTAATTAAAATAATCAGTTTGAATACACACAGATTTTAAAATACCTATGTAATAACTATGTACATGTGTTTTATTTTTGGTGTTTATGTGGTTTTTGTAAATTTTACTATACACATTATCATATACATTACGGTAACCTGCTAAATCTGTTATATGGTTAAGGGCATAGATTTTTTTTTATGTATAGCATCTCCAACCATTTAAGTTTCCTTTCATCCCGGTCTGTTTTCATGATAATAGAATTATCTACGTCAATATTGTGTTTTTTAGTGTATGTATGTGTGGCTGATGTTGTGTTCTTTTTGTTAGGTTTTATCGAGTGTATATGTTGGTACATCCTGGCTTTGTAGTATTAGGTGGAACATCCCGTATAAGTGGCACTGCAGTCTAAACATTGAGTTTTATAAATAAAATTGGATCTCAGTTCTTTAGGTATAGTGTCCTTGAGATTAGAAAATAAATTACCTACTTTCCTCCTATAATAAAACGAGCATTTCATAGACAGGACATAATAATGATATAAAAAAAGAAGATTACACATAACACATAAGGGCCCCTCCGTGGCTACGGTGTCAGCGTACACGCTCATCATCAAGTCATCCCTGGTTCAATTCCAGGGTCAGAAAAATTTGTAGCTTCTCATTTGTATGTCTCGCTTCATATAACTATGGTGTATGAGAAGTTCACACACTGCGGCTTACAACCGCAATTGTAATTTTCAGATACAGCAATCTAGATTCTATCTTGACGCTGTTACCCTCACAATGTGTCACGATGTGTCTAGTGAGTAAACTCACACAGAACTAAGGCGTACTAACACTCGTCATCGTGGTCCTTAGTCGGTCCAAACGAGAAATACATAACACGTAAAGTCCTAGAAAATTTGCGTACCTTTTCGAAGTAATCGAATGGAGCAAATCACATAAATTATCTTTCTATAGGGCTTCAAGAGTTGCATAGCGATTTTCTATTGATTCACATTTTCATCTTCTCCTTTTTGAGATAAAAACATTTTAAAATTTCATGTTCTTAATGAATACCTTATGCGCTGTGGCTGACAAATAGTTGTGTCGAACTCATAGTTACAGACGCCTAAAAATTTCATTCTTTCCCACGCTTTCAGCCAGTCAGGTGGGTAATGACTTCGTGTTCGGCACCGAGTTAAAGAGGGGGGGGGGATGTAAAACAAAATACAGAATAATCAGATGGAACTCAAATGCGTATCTGGAGGAAAGTCACCCACAAACTTGAAGAGGCGAAGTCCCCACATGGATTCGGAGGTTAAAACTAGATTTAAAATTTAAATTAACTTTAATCACGAGTTCTGGGGTCCGCTTTGAATAGTATTTGAATAACAGCAATCGTTTGAATAATGATTCTAATAATGGGGTAAATGGAACTAATGGGATGAAGGACATTTTATTAATTTATTACATATCTAATAGCGAGGTTCAGGTCATGAAGTCTGCTCTTATGAGGTGACTTGGATGAGGGAATTAGAAAGAAGAGACGTTGGGTTGCCGGGACACATCTAATGTGGAACATATTTGTCTGGAGTAGGTGAGAGTAACCCCTTCTGAAAACCTCACCCAAGTTGAGCAAAGTTTGAACTTTGCTTCAGCGATATCGTAGAAACGAAGATGCTACCATTAGGCCACCGCTGTCGGGTCCTACCACATGCGCTCTTTATGGAAACTATTTGCAATAAGTTTTGTCTAGTTTCAAACTCGTTTTGCGCGATATTCTAAATCAATGGAAATCGCAAAATACATTCTTAGCTCGCTGGCTGTACAAGAAGAGATGGTGTGTCGTTCTTGGCCTGCGTGTCGTAATTTGCTGCCCTCTGACTAGACGATTTTGGTTACCTAACATCATCACTTTAGAGGACGCAACGCATACCCTTAGACAGCTTAGTCTGACACCTATCTCATGTACTGTACTCTAACACATCCAAAGACGTCTTGTCGATTTCTCGTTCTAGAAAGGAAAGTCCTGACCGAAAGTTACATGAGATACGTATAGAAGAGTAAAAGAAAATATATGAAGTATATATCGAGGGATATTCTCACATTATGAGAACAAAAGACTTGAACCTCCACAAACGTATAGAATAATTAACTTTAAATCTGAAGACATTATGTTGGAGAGTAAAAAAATACAACAACGTTTAATCCTACATGTTTAAAGACGAAATTTTACAACATGAATGATTTGGATAACGTATTTCTTTGATGATAAGAATTGCCATTTTAAATAAGAATTGAAGGGACAATTAAAATTTTCTTGTAAATAAAAAGAGTTGTTAAGCCAAGATTATAACAGTTTCATATTTGTTTTTGAACAAAGATAGATAAATTTTTATTTAAATGTAATAAGTTCATTCGAAGATTTAATTGCTATATCATTTAATGAAACTTTGGTGAATGACTGATGTGAATACATACAACAAATATTATGATTAACATTTTGTAGTGGAGTGACAATTTCTCTTCCGTATTTTTTATTTTGTTTCTCAATAACTATTTTTATTGTTTAGTATTTTCATAACAAGAAATTCTTGTTCTCAGTGAGGACACCAGACTTTGTATACTAACGAGTTTTGTTCCTGCTTGGGATTGGGCTATGTGCTTTCGAAAATCCTTTTCCTGTGCTGTCCCTGTTATTTGAGTTTTAATGTATACAGATCATAGCATAAGTAAGTTCAGAACCTATATCACTAACCCTGACGCCATCTGTAATAACGAAAAACAAAAATATAGACGATAAAAAGGAGTTCTTTACTATTTAGAACACTTATTAAACCAGGTTACTATGTACTTCTTCACTAATGTATTCTTGAGAGGATAGGATGAGTAGCAAATACTATTACAACGCATGATCATCGAAGAAAAAGAGTGACATACGAGGAGAAATTAGATCTAAAGAGTCTCACATGGGAAAAATCATATTCAATATCTGTAGATGTCCAAACACCTATTTTGAGGAACTCAAATAAATTAATGAAATGATGAATACCAATATTACTGTCAACGTTAGAAACTAGGAAAACCTGATAATGACATCATTGTAGTTGTATGATAAAGTGGTCCTGAGAAGAAATGATAGTCCCATTTAACGCGTCGTGAACAGTCTGAGAGAAAATCAATTGCTATCGCAAATCATTTTCTGTATGAAGTGCCCCCGTTGTTTCCCGGAGCTGGAGATCAAATCCGGTCTCATAGACTAACAAGGCTTCCCGGAAGACGAGTCGGGGATTCCCACACTGCAAGACAGCACCAAGACAACGCGTGGATCACGACACGGCGCGGCGCGGCCAACACATCGTGGGACGGACGGGGAGAGAAAGAGGACGACTCAAGGGAATGTGAGAAAGAGATAGCAAAGGAATGAAAGACAAGAACGTAAAAGGAATGTAAGACATCAAGGGTGTGTGCGAAATTGTATGAATATAATAATAAAATAATGCCTAGTTTTATCCTCTCGAATTTAATCACTTGTTTTTGATGAAACATTTTTTGCCTAATTAAAAATAAATAAATAACCCTTATTGTAAAAAAAGCAAAAAAAGTTACAAACTGCTTATGACCACATGGAGGACAATAAACAAATGAATGAAATGACCAAATATGAATGAAACGCACAAGGAAAGACGCGTAAACAAAGAGCGTGACCAAAAGAATAGATTATAAGAATGTCGCAATAATTTCAAAACCTCGCACATCATGTAAGGATTTACAATGTAGCTTAGAGAATTATTTAATACAATTCAAGGGAGAATAAATTCATGGAAGATGTCTGGACAGGAGAAAACCAAGTAAAAATAAGTGATTTCATTAGAAAGAATGTACTCTGTCTCAGTGGAATTATAGTCCTTTGCTTAAGAAGTGGAAGGAAAGATTTTGAAAGCTTGCTTTGTGGAACTAACATGTAATATACCAACACAGATTCCAAGTGTTGCTCTCGTCCATAAGCTGATTCACGGTGAACTACGAACAGCAGTTAATGTCTTGCAGCGTATAGGCGTTGCAAATCGCCGTGCTGCTGTGATCACTACATTTCCTGCACGCTGAAAGAACGAAAGAACGAACAGAAGAAAGAACGAACAGAAGAAAGAACGAACATAAGAAAGAACGAACAAAAGAACGAAAGAAAGAACGAACAAAAGAACGAAAGAAAGAACGAAAGAAAGAAAGAACGAACGAAAGGAAGAACGAAAGAAAGAACGAAAGGAAGAACGAAAGAAAGAACGAAAGAAAGAACGAAAGAACGAAGGAAAGAAAGAACGAAAGGGCGAATGAGAAAGCAACCACGTACGTCAACCTGAGTTAAATATAAATAGAGGCAACCGTCTCTGCTGCAGATTGTCCTTGATAACATAAGAGAAAATACTGAGAGATTTTGCCCTCTCGGTCGCACATCCGCTTGTAGGGGGTAAGGTGTTACTGTGCAACGACTTGTGAGCAACAGTCAGCAGACGGTGAGGTGAATCGAGTTCCCTCCACCTAAGGCGATGTGCGAGAGAGATAGAGAATTGTCGGATTGTTTTCCCCTCCGGACAACCGGCGCGTAAGCCTGTAGGGTCTCTCTCTCTCTCTCTCTCTCTCTCTCTCTCTCTGCACTTTATGTGTGTGTGTGTGTGTCTATGGCGTCAACGAGAGGTCTTCATTACATTCATTTCAAATTTGTCCGAAAGTGTTATATAGCTGTCTCACTTCTCTACTCTGTCGTCTATAAAAAAGGGTGATTTCGAAATATCATAGACATATAGAATAATTCTGGCTGTAATTATTAGGCAGATTAGGATGATTAAAACGTATTGAAAGTTGGTTTTTGTCGACAGATTTCCTGAATTACAGAAGCAAAAGAAATGATTGGTTTACGCTTTTCTCAAATGAAATGATTGGTTTACACTTTGAGGGCTCTAGTGACCTTGCCGTTGAGTCCTAAAGCGCCCCCCCCCCAAAAAAAAACTTCTCAAAACAGGAATTTTTTAGTTGTTTTACTTTTCAAACAGAATTCAACCAGACTCTAAATCTACATTGATATGAATAAAAATAGAAGTATGAAGTCGGAAACTTAGTGTAGAGGAAATTTCTGGAGAATATATATATGAAACAACAAATTTCATCTATCATGCATGTGATTCACCTATTGATAATGGAGATTTAAAAAAATAATTTATAGACATTATTTTATTCCAGTAAAAAAATTCCATTTTTTTCTATACATATGCGAATAACAGTACAACTTAGTTTATTTGGTTTGTTCCGATTAGTCTGATCATTAAAATTCACGTTCTTTTACAGCTTTGCTCTTAAGAACAGTTAAAACAAAGTTTTAGTTGTATATGAACTCGCAGCATTTAAACAGCCCAGAACTTTTAAATGAAATAGTTTAATTTTTTCATGGTTTGTTTTATGCATATTTTTATTACACATATTAATTTAGAGTTAAAATGTGATCGCTTATTTCCCAAATCTGGATAATAGGGAGTTTCGATCACTTCCGGTATCAATCATTGTTCTTTCAATTTGTTAAGGCTATGTATCCTAAGTAGCAGCATTACGCGATGTAATAAAAACGAAATAAATAAATACTACAGAATTGCTGAGTTGGGGACGAGTATTTTAAAAAATTGATACAAATTGTACTATGAAATATTAAGTAGAACAAATGGTGTACCGCAATGAACAATTTTAAGCTTGATAGTTCAAGAATATAGGATTGGATCCACATACGTGAAAGAGGTAATAAAAGAAGAGACTATGATTAGCGACAGTCATTAATCCAGAAACGGTTCATGATCCGCGTAGACAGGAGCTGAAGTGGTAGCAAGACAAGCAATGAGCACAACGTGACCCAATGGCGAACGCACGTGCTCGAAGCATGGTGTTTCTGTAGCATACGCGCCAGCGCACATGCAGCATCGCTGTCGCCGCCGCCGTCGCCACCTGTTCAATCGCAGCGTCGTCGCTCGTCTGTACGCAGTGCGTCGCGACGCCACCTGCGCCAGGTTCGTACAATCAATAGATCCAGCAGCGAGTACATAACATACCAATTATTTACTCTTTGAGTACGGTAGTCTGGCACGATTAATCCTAAGAAGATATACAACCTGAAATAAATATTGTCTTCCTAGAATTTGGGTAGAAGCAATTTCAATACAAATAAATTGAAGTAGACGATGGCTATTGCATTCCATTACGTGTTCAAGTCAGTTATGTGTCATTTTTCAAATCACAAACAATAAGAGAATGTACTATAACACTATTTAGCTTGTCATTTAGCTCCGTACTCATACATTTAACATGTACTCCTAACAATGTGGTCAATATTAATCAATATAGTACAACTTAACACTCCATGACTTAAGTAGCACTGCAGCTTAATTTAATAATACAAGATAAGAATATTACAAACTAAGTGTGGTTCCCGAAAGAAAATACTCATCCTTCTGTATCAAGTTATTCGCAATAGAATTGGATGATTCCTCTATCAATTTTGATTTATCTTTTACCATTCATTACAAAAATATATTTATCGTGTTAAATTGCTGTCAAACTCTTCAAAGAGTTTAAGGGTCCGTTGATTCTTACAATTAAACATTTACTTTTAAACAGAAACAAAACGAGGAATTCAGACAGTATACATAGGTCACGGAAAACAATGAACATACCGAAAGTAATAATAGTTAACCGTGGGGACTATTCAATCGATTTTCTCAAAGATAAATAAGTTAATCAAAGGGAAAGTCACGATTTCTTACGTCACTTAAGACACGAGAATATTACCTTGCGAAATAGGCAATTAGTGTCATAGATACGCAGGGCAGCTGCAAAACGAACGTCCTTTCATGACCTTCGTGATAAGCGAAGGCGCGCTACGCCGCTCGACTGTTCGGACAGCCCGACACCTCTCTTGAGGAACATTGTGAAGAAAGTAGCACGCGAAAGACGACAGGCGGCAATCGATTGGTGCTGCGTAGAGAATCGATAGCTCATACTTCGAAGACGACTTTAAAATATGGAACACTATCTAGTATACTATATGTTGAAAACTGAATGGACTCTCTAATCAACCACAAATCAATAATGCATCAATAACAGAGTGCACAAAGATATATTTTCTGCACAATATAGCGGAGACTGGAAATATACGCTTTCAACTCCATGATTCACATCGGTACTGGTTTTTCTAAAACGAGTTCAGTCCTGTTTGTTTGTTATATAGTAACTCAAAATAATAATTAATTAAATTTTTACTTGTATACTGTTATTTTCCTAGTTTTACGTAATCCAATGGTAGCTGGATGTATTTTTTTTCGAAAGATCATGGCGTTACACTATTAAAAACAAAGAAGTATTAATATTAATTTTTATTAAAACCATTTTAATAAAAAAATTCCTAAATATTTTATTTAAGAAATTAGAGTCATTTAGAAAACTTTAGAATAAGTTTTCACCCCTTTATCTACATCTTTACCCCAATTCTAACACCAATCAAAGTGGGAAGTGAAAACATCAAAACTCGCAGAAAGAGAGAGAACATTACCTTTCTCAATACTCCGTTTTTCTTACTTTTTATTTTATTTTTTAAGGAGTTATTACGGTTTTAGACTTAAAATATCCAAGTGTCTCATTTCTCCAACATTTCGTCCGAGCGTGCGAAGAAGGCATACACCCATGAGTGACAATGATGAGTCTTCATAAAGATTCTGATGTGTTGCTATGGGATGTGCTTCCAAGTGCCAGAGGAGCCATCACACAGCCTGATTCCCACGTAGAAATTTCGAGTCGTAACAAAGTCGCCGAAGTCATGGCGAAGTCGAAAAACAACGTCGTGAAAACGTTGCCAACGCGTACGCATGTAACGTCGATTCAACGTCGGAGAACGTCTTCACGAAGTCGTAATAAACGCCAAAACAACGTTGTTACACGACATTCTTGAAAATATTGAATTATCATTTTTATTACAACTTTTATGGATATTATCCATCGTCTTACATTGTTCTATCATACCCTATGACTTGTAACACACATTCCTTTAAGAAGATTGAAAGATGGAGATTGTAAAACAAAGTCCGACTACGACGTATCTAGATCCAGATTTCAAGGCGAGCACGCTAGCACTGGGTTACTGCAACATGGTGATGAGACCTAGGCTTTATCCTCTTGTACTGCGCTGTCTTACCACGAATAGTAAACAAGTAAAATAGTAATCTCCGTAAACAAGTACGAGATAAGATGCTCTCGGCAAAATTAATTCTTGAATGTTCCCAAGTAGAGTTCCAACTTCCACTACCAGATGGCAGTGGAAGACGGAACGTCAAAATTGAGAATGTGGTTCCGAGCATCCAAAGAGAAATGGGCCACAATTAACGGAAGCGGAGACCCATGCGCTATTATAATTATTATTATTTATTAATATAACTGAGTCATCTCAACGTCGTATAACGGAGTCATCTCAACGACGATCTTCGACTCGATCTCTACGTCGAAACAACTTAGTTTATTATCGTCATGACTTCGCATAACGACGTTGTCTCGACTTCAAATTCCGAGAAATATGACGTTGGAACTGAGTCGTTTATTCGACGTCGTCCTTCGACTCAATATCGACATCAAAATACGTGGAAAGTCGGGTCAACGTCGGCGATTTCTGCGTGGGTTGTTACTAAATGACTGGTCTCTAAGGATTCCTCCTCCAGCACCAGGACGATGATTTCACAATCTTATTTACGTACCTCGTAAGCAAGGATGGTGAAGTAACTCATTAAGAAATGTTTTATACAATACGTTGATATAATACGTAATAACAAATACTTCATATAAAATAAAACCGACAACTATACATTCCCTTAACCATGTAAAACAACTCATTTATGAATGTTCCTGATATATTTCACGACAAATGATTCTTGTAGGAATTTCACAGTGGTTTTGCGAGAAAATTTCCAACGAGTTTGTTTATTATGTTGTCCTGGGGGGGGGGGGAGGTTTATTATGTTCTTTATCCTTCGTAATTCACGTAAATAATAAGGCATTCACTTAAGTGTTTGCTATCAGTGGTTCGGTTTCTTTTCATTCGGCAAAACAAAATATCCAAGAGAAGTAAATAACAGTACGATTTATGATTTAGACAAAACACTAAAACAGAAGTTATTAACTTGTGTCTACCGAATATAATTTCCTTTGAATATCAGAAAACTATATTTTACCAAAAACAAATTGAATTTACCTCCGCCAAGGAACATCAATATTCATAGAAGAATGATATTCGTTGATTCCACTGAAATTTATTTCTTTCCACTGATAAAAATGACACTGACTCTTACAAGGTTAGGAAATGTTATCATGTGTGATTAATCGAGGAAATGTACGAAAATTACAGAGAAAGAGAACACTTCAGAAAATTGTTCCGACACGTCTCTTCTCACTTTACGACGTAACGTTGAAGCATAAAATGCATGTTAACTAATCTTCGAAAAATTTGCAGCTTAGTAACAGTGCAAAATACCTTTGAAACACAACTCTGCTATCCTGACATTTTTCTTTTCAATTCATATCAGTAGGCACGGTATGAAACTATCAGACACAGTGATTATTTTTAAACAACTCAGAGTAATAAATTCCCTATCTAGAATGATATATTCAACTACTGTGTCCAATGGTTAACGCCTGCAGTAACGTACCAGACCAAACCATCAAATGTCAAGAAGAGGAAATGATTGTGACGAAAGCACTGAATCGCTTTAACTTGAGTTCGTAGTTTCCAGTCGTATGACCCAATTCGCGCGATTATATGGCATTATTCCATGCTCTTGAAAATATTTTTAATAATATCTGCTCTAAATTAAAAACGTTCCGACTTTGCACTTGGGGTTCTTCAGGATCATACAACACTACACTGTCTCGGTCTCCCTTCGCAGGGAAATATTTCCGTCAACCCCACCAAATAAAGCAGCTTCCGGGATAGGGGGAGGAGGTCGGTGACGCCTTCAATCCATTTTCACTCGTGGGTGGGCGACAGTCATCCATTACGAAGCGGTCGGCCGGTTCTTCAAGCAAAAGTCACCAACTCGACCTTCGAAAATCTCAGTGTTTAGAACTGTGAGTTTGCCCAGGGGGTCATATAATATCCGAGAGAGGGTCTACCGCTGACAGGCAGGGGTGCCAACTGAGACCATTGACATTTACCAACTGGGATGAGTATGACAAATCCACGTGCAAAGTATGTATGGTTAGTGTATAATTGAATCAAATCCTTTTTCCTGTCATTATGCCCAGCATCAATAGTACTGCCACATGGTTAACTGTCTCATTCATACAAAATTATTTTCACATTTTTGTTTCCAGTCACCCTGTCGTACATTTGTTATCCAGTCAATTCCGAAAACAAAATAAAAAATAGCTTCATAGACAATTGGACTTCTCAAAATATATCACAAACTTAATAAATTCCTTCAAAACGGTCGATTAATTATAAAAAATAAATCACGAATCTTTCTGTGACATGAAGGGTAATTATATAAGAAAACAAATTTAATCACATATCATACACGTTACATTTTGCTAGTATACGCTTAGTCTGAAAGTGTGGCAATTCTGACATCCGCAAAAAGGTTAAGTAGGAAAAACCAAGGTGTTAAAAGTCATGGGGTTAATTAGATGCTTTTTTCTAAAATCCGAAACAAATAATATTAATTCTATGTTAATTCGTTTCTTCATTTTTTTGTTATAGCTTTTAAGGACAGCTATTTTCAGGTATGGGTTATTGTCTCTAATTCGCGAGTGTTTGTGATTCAGTACATAAATAGTCCAAAATTACCTGAAGTCTTATTTTACGCCTCTTTTTCTCAATTATATATATCGTATACCACCCGGTAACTCAAATTTAAATATATAACTTCATACTAAGCGCAAATAAAATGATTCAGTGCCAAAAATTGAATTCCCTGGCATGTTCTCCACAAACGGTCATTTGACATTACGGTCAAAAAAATTAATTGAAAATGACATTTTCGTATGTTTACCTTTTATTTAAATATGAAATACTTGTTTGCCACAATAGTATCATCATGTCCCAAAAATTACTTTAATTGTATTATTGAAAATTACTCAAACTTTGTTTCTTATTTTTACTCCCAGATACCCTCTCCACATTCAAACGCTCGTAATTTGGTGCTAAGGATAATGCAGACAATTTGATTGAAAGTTTGAATGAAGTAGATGCGCCGCTTGGTGTCAGTGCGAGCATAGTAGAGTGAGGGATGTACGAGGGCTGCGCCACTCAATTTCTCAGTATCCTGGGGAGCGGAATGCTCATTTTATGAATATTGGAAAAAGTATGTGGTTTCCTTTATCCATCTGACATAAACCTAATATAGGTACCATGGAATATTATCGCAGAAGTAATCAAATATATCGAATAATCAAAAAACTTTACTTTAATTACATCGATCTAGATAATGTACTATTTTTCTTATATAATTAACTTAATTCATTATTTAAGTCTCGTATAGCACTTTCCCAATTTACAGAGATCGACTCTTACGTTATTGCAAGTAGTATGAAATATCTATTTCACCATTCAGACAATCTTATAGAGATAAAAACAATACAAGAATTTTGATCTTTTTTTGTTAGTTACAAAATAGAACATTTACACACACAACTGACATCTCATACTCAATCCACTCGTTAGTCACATATTCCGTTCAATGAGAAACGTTTCTTGTTTAATGTGTCCAAATATTCGCCTGTCCAGTTTTATAACATGTAGGAGACAAATGCGTTCATTTTTATGGTTCACTGCGAGCACTGTACATAAGAATTGTTGTGAAATAAATCATTTCTAATGAGATGGCAGCAAAGACTCTGCATCATACTTTCGCTATATTTTAACTTCAACTTTAAGTACGAGTATATATTACAGTACTTGTCTGTATTGGTCATCATAACTACGCCATACGAAGGAATGCTTTTAATAGGTGCATGATGCTTATACAAAGGAAATATTTTCTATTGGTGAAAGGATAAAGTAGTACGCGATACTAAGAGGTCGTCATATGTGAGTTTACTGCGAGTGTTATATACATCCTTATACTAGGATTATCAAAGCTAGTTTCTCTCTAGGGTATTATTGATGCCAATTTTCAGGAAAACCGAACGCAACCATTAGAGCATTCAGTAGCGTATCAACAAGTTAGTTGCAACCTTGACTTGTGGAAGGTAGAAACCACTTGAACTAAAAATGTTTCCAATTCAACTGTACAACCTTGAAGGTATTTGTATCGATGTACACAATATGTATGTATCGATGATGGTTGATTGACAAAGGCAAAGGATAAACTATTTCTCATAACTTATATGATTTTCAGATTATAAACCAATTGTCAATACTGAAGTACCAAGGTCAAATCTAGGTCCATCGATTACTTCAATAATTATATATAAGTTTCGTATGAAAAAAGGAAGGGAAAGGTGCTAAAATAAAGGGTGAAAAAGGGACAAAAAGGTGATATTTAACTCAATGAATTCGAGAAATAATCTTGTTCCTTTTTTGAATTCATTGACTAACAAATAAGTTCATCAAATCATCACTCGACAGAAGAAGGAAAAAAATGAAAGTAAAAATATCCCATTTTTATTGTTTTCGAGACCTTGTTCTTCCAATCGTTTAATAACTGCTGTCAGGTACTCGCGTTTATTAAAAAGGATAGGTTTACGATTTGTATATCCACTGCAAGATGTGGAAACATTATTTAAAATTAATTATATTTTTGAAATTGGTTCTAACGCATTTATAAATTGAATAAAACTCGCATGGCATATCTCTTATAAATGTTAAAATGCGCTCTAAAGAATTACTGAAAAACTGAAGTAATAGTGGAAAAAAGGGATTATGGACACGCTTATGAGAAAAGAGGAAAAAAGTACCAAAAACAGGGGAAAAAGGTGCTGAAGAATGCCTTTCTCATTATAGAGAAAAAATTTCACACTGTGTTGTCTTTCCAAAGAGCAACAAGAAAAAGTGAGCGCATCTAAAAATCCTAACTCTGTTAATCAGTAATGATGGTGATATTCTTATCTAAAACTTTCCGAAGTAACACAGTACCATTACATGGGAGTTTGTAACTACTAGTAAAAATTAATTACTAATTATCTAAATAATTCAACAGAGATGTATTCAATCCCACGAAATGATTTTTTAATACCTACCTCGCGGAAAATATCCCGCAATAACTATCTCATTTGTTTTGAATTGTTTTAAGTCATGAATAGAAATATTGAAATGTTTGTGTTCTACTCTAGTTACTTTAAAAATCTCCGTCGTGGTAGGGTATTATTATTAGTGGGGGATTTGGTAGGGTATCACTACAGTGACAATACGGTAGAAAAAAATCAAAGGAGTTGGAAAAAGCACTGCAAAGGTACAAAAAATGATTATTTGAAATTTGTACTGGGCTTTGAAAGTGTTTGGTACATATCGCAGGAGCTCTCTGCATAATGAGAACTCATGGATTGAAAAACAACTGCAGCTGTGCGTTTGAGACATCAAGGAAGTGGAGCCTAATGAATTAGAACTCCGCATGACTAGTTCGATTCCGTTCGTTTCACGCTTTCTCTGGTCGTTCAATCGGAAGGGTGGGAGTAGTGTCGGTCGGCAATGGGTCGTTCGCCTTCTGTCAAAAGTCAGAAGAGCGATGTGCGTTATCACTTTGCGCCCTTCTCCTCCTTCGCAATCGTGTCTCCTCGATGGAAAAGGAGCTAGAGTAAGGAAAGGGGGATACGGAAGGCGGAAGGAAACATGCGTGCCCGGAACAAGATAAGAAGCAGCATCTATACGGGAGTCAGAGAGCGTTGAGCTGGAAGCTGCACAGCCGCAAAGAATGAGCGACAAGAAAACGCAGCTATTGTTTTACAAGCGTATATCGCGCTGCATGATTCCCACCTTCGGCGTACGAGTAGTAATTAAGTGATAGCGTAATACGGTACGACGGAAAGTGCGACGGCCTGCTTCTCTTTCTCTTCAATATTTTATAAGTGTGAATAAAGAGGCAAAATTTTCGAAGGAGAGGGGTTCATACAATCTAGTAGCGGGGATGATCTCCACATTATTTCAGTTTTATTTTACTTTTTTTAAATTCAATAATGCCAATCTTTCTTTAATGGTTGACCATCTCACTACTCTCAAAAAAGTAAACAAAAATTGAAGTACGAAAGAGAAGAGTAGTGTATGTGATTATTTGCCCATATTTGTGAAAATACGTGTTTCAAAATGCACATCCAGGAGAAATGAAAGATATCTAACAGATGCACATGTGACACTAACGACGTAATTCGTATCTTCCCTGCCTTTAGGAACATGGTAAGCAATTTTTCAGTATGCTACGTCATCTGAAAGAGTCAAAGGAAGCCGACAGAATGCTTAGATGGGGGACAAAACAATTCTTGCGCGAAAGAGATGAACATAAAATGATGAGGTAATGGGGAGAGCAGAACGTTTCAGTCCGTTCACTGCTAGCACTGGCTTGGACAAAAAATTTCCACTCTCCAAGCAAATGGACAGGTTGAATGACGTTTCTTTTATTTGTTTGTCATCATCAATATCACAATATCAGTTTGAATTCAAGTAATCCTAGATAGAACTCCACATCACTCACTCTCTGATATCATGTGTTCTCTTCCTCTGTAATTTTTTCATTCGTTTTCCACCATCTCTGTGAACAATAAGTTTCTCCAAAAGTGACTTTCCATGGGTATGACCATAATACAATGGGTATGATGTTAATAAATATGAAAATCATTAAACTTTGAGGGCAAAATTGTTGTTTGAACTTTTTAATGAAGTTTTGGTTTTTTGCTCACCCTTCTTCTGACGTCGAATTCATAGTTTGATATTCCTGACTTCTTCCTTCCAAATATGTACGTGCTTGGCACATAATATCTTCGATACATCGTTCTTCCATCCACGATTCTGTGTCACAGGCAGCTCTTCCCCGCTGTATGCCAAATAGCTTCTTGAGGCTTAAATTCAGTTTAACTACTTCTATAACCGCTCCGGAGGTTCAAGTGTTAGTGTTCTTGCTCATCCAAGTCATCTCGGGTTCAATTCCCGGTGGGACCAAAAAAAAATTGTAGCTTTTCACATTAATGTCTCAGTTCATACAGTTGTGACTACTGAAAAGCGAACCCTTCTTCTTCTATCCACCTCGTACAGCTCCTAGTATCAATAACTATAACTACTACCACTAATCCCTCCACGTGGATCAAGTTGTTGGCAAACCCAGCTAACCGGCGCACCTACTAACAATACCCTACCAACTCAGCTCCTTCCTACCTATCACTCCATGTGGATAAGCTCCAATAGCACGCTACATTTCCCATTTACAAAAACTACAATTAAAAAACACTAGTTCATCATTCCTACTCACGTAACCCTGTAATAAGTAAATACCGGCTTTTTCGGTTAGTTATAACATTTTATGGTAAAATTTTCGATATTATTCCAAACAATTTTGTAAGCTATCTTTCTACACCGTCTTATCCATTCTGCTTATCTGAGAAATATTGATTCATGTTGAATTCTTGCTGCCCAATTTTATATGAAAATGTTCCTTAATTGTCTATCGCTCGCACGAAAAGCGCTCTTGCTCAGACTTGTGTACGGGAAAGATCATTGTAGCAGGAAAAGATAACCATCGAATGACCATCAGCATGACCAGGTGTTACGTAAACACCACTGTTTGTCACACACAAGCCTCACTCTCACTCATGTAGATCATGCATTTACCAAAATATGAACAATAACTCGACATTCTTTAGATTGCTCTCCGTGGGATATAATTTCTCTATTCACATAAACAGATGAAATATTATTCGAAGGGATCTATTTGAAATCTTTTCTTCGTTAGCGTATTCCACGCATCAACCTAAGCCCAGATCGATCATCAAAGATAAATACACGAATATTAAGGTCGGGGCGATATTCGCGTGATATGACGGGGAAATGAGGAGCTATAAACTGTCAGATGAGTCTACTTACGTGAACTACTGTGACAGCAAAATAGAAACTCTTGTTACAAATTTTGCGAGATGCGTCTTATATATTCACAAGTACAACTTCACATGATAAAAATAAAATGCAAAATGCATGTTATTAACTAATGGCCGACCATTTACCTGGAGGGGGCAGGGGAGAATAATGGCATGATGTACATAGAACACAAAATATTGAATCATACCTCAAGGAATATGTAATTATCTCTCTTTCGCACAGTTTAAATCATTCCATTCTTCAAGTAAACCTAATATTGTAGTACTACTTCCATTAATCCATAACAGAACATTTAGGTTAATAAAAATCTTTATTGTCAAAAAAGCAGTTTCAACCTGCTTATGACCATGTGGAGCATAATCTGTTAAAATATTTAATTCCTTAAATAGATGTTTACAAGAGATTCGGGGGGTGAGATTTACAAATTATCCGAACAATCCTGTTCTGAAGTTTGAACGCTCTACCCGGAATTGCCCAGAAGATAACGCCGAGCGTTGGCGAGTTTACACAGTAAATTAGTGTCATCGGCAAGGAGAACCATTTTGCAATCTGATATGGAAGACGACATGTCGTTCACATACAATAAAAACAGTATAGGGCCGAGAATTGAACCTTGGGGAACTCGGTGAGTTTCTGAAAGTCAATACTGAAGTACTTTATTTTTAGTATATAATATTTCGACTTGTTGATATCTATCTTTTAAATAGGAAGTCAGTCACTGTTGCCCAAGACCACGAATGTCAAAAGATTGTAATTTTGAAAGAAGAATTTCGTGATCAATGACATCGAATGCATTAGATAAATCAAGAAAAAATCCTGAGGATTTTCTCCATGGTTAAGAGAAGTGGTTACATCATTTAAGAAAGAAAATAAGGCGCTGGTGGTGGAAAAGGATTTCCGAAATTCGTGTTGATCGTCAGAGAGAATGTTATTTTTTGATAGAAAATCTAGAAGACGCTTATAGAACAATTTTTCATGGATATTTGAGAAAGTGGGTTGTAGAGAAATTGGTCGATAATTACAAACATTTTGTTTGTTTCCTTATAATTTAATAACATTAATAGCGTTCATAACGTTAATAGCGTACAGGGTAATAACGTTTAATGGTAACCGTTTAAGAACATCAAAAATTGGTATTTTTAGACATTTATATACCAGAGAGGGAACTTTCAGGCCGAAAACACAACAAGAACGGAAAAGAAATGTCTAAAAATAATCACTTTTATTATCATTCCGTTAGTTAGTTCCTTACCAGAAGCAAATAATTGTTCTATGTAAAAAATTTTAAAAAGGTAGGGCGTAGTTTTATCGTGTAAAATACGAAAATCTAAGACGCTCCCCGTCTTTTGAAGGATCGTAGAGGTGATCAAAGATTTGCAATAAGTCCTTTTTTGTAATAATTATTGCAAAGAGCAATTCTCTTATACTTTTATGGTTAAAAAATTAAGTGTAGTGTAATTAAAGTAACGACTTGTATTAAAGAAACGACATAACAACGCGCGCTTTAGTTTAATTAGTTGCTGAGATATTTTAATTATTTATACCGACATTTTTTGTTAACAATTGTCGCATTACGTCAAAATTGGTTGTAATGTCCTAAGCCAAGATGATAATACTTTAAAGACCCTATAGTTTGACTCCATTTAATTTCCAGAGGATCGGTATTTTTTCGATACTAAACAATTTAAGCTGGATTCTCAGCTGTTATGCAAATTTCTAATTTTAAGAGAACAAGTCCGTCACATCACACAAATATAGAAGAAACGGAAATTTCCTACGTCCCATAGGAGTCAAATTAGCAATTTTTTAGAAAATTCACAAATATTTATTTCATTACAAATAAGAAATTAGTTAAACGATTTTTCCTAAATAAAACGTATTTTTTGTTATTGTCAATGATTTGGTAAATAATTGCAGTGAAATTTATTAAAAAGTTGTTTAAGTGAGAGGCGTTTAAAATAGTAAATGTGGTGGGTGAAACGCGATTTGCGTCGGATTTGTTTCTCTAGCTTTATAATTGGTTTGTGACTTCAAAATCATTCCACATCCCAAAATGCCGTATTTTCGTTATTTATTTACCATTTTAACCAATTTTTTATACGTAAGGCAACTCATAATTTCAGTTTTGTCAAAAAGTTATAAAATTTGTTATAAACAATTTTTATAGCAAAATATTATTTGTGCCATTTTGAGAAAAATTGATTTTAACGAAAAACTCTTTAAATAAAAGTTGTTTGAGTAAAAAAATACAAAATCTTATATTGTTAACTTTTTTCGATGAAATCGATATTTGTAACTTGTAATATACATGTTTTCTTGCTTAATTTGATCAACTTTTAGACAATTTAGAGCTGATTTTAAAAAAAATTACTATCGGTGAAGAAAATACAATTCATTAACTATCGAATGCCGTTCGATTAATTTCTTACTTAAAATAAACAAAACCTCAGTGTTTAAAAAGAACACCCTACATTCTAAAAAAAAGTTTACTTCTTCAATGGGTAGATTCCCCGTTGCCCGGTCTCTTCACAGTTGAACCTGTACCATCTAATAGAACAAAAAACTAATCAGAATCAAACAAACCGGAACATTATATTGATTACTGTCTCTACTAGAAGTTGCAAGTTGTACTGAAATTCAGAAGTTATGATAATTAATTAAAATAGCTCTAAAGGCGCTTTCCTAAGACAATAATGGAATCTGGGGCTCTGGTACAAAAATGTTAAGGATGGCGCGCTACAAAGTCGTGACCTGTCCTCAGAAAGGTAATTCCATTACAGAAATAATACGTCAAGAAAAAGGATGTACACAATTGTTATAAATAAACAAACTTTACTTTATGTAATTATTTTACACTTTATTTCATCGATTATTCTAAAGGAAATTGCAAATACTTTTGGAAAAACAGACGATTTTCTACATAACGTCTCACATTTTGCAAGTTAATTAAACGGTATTTACGAAAAGTGAGGTATGAGAAAATTTGCTCAAATGTACCAATAAGAAATACGTAGTATTTGTAGCGGTTTGGAATAGAACAAGATACAGTATACATCAAAGTAGTGGAAAATCTAGAGTAGAAGAAAGATGATCCATACACTAAATAATCCAATTTGGACACATAAATGAAGCATCAAAAAGAGAACAAAAAAAAAAAAAAAGATAAAACATAATAAATTTTCTAGTTATAGGATCTTTGAAGAACCCCACATTTATTTTATGAAAATTGATAAGTCCAAATTCTAACATTCAATGAATGGATCAAAGAAAAAGAAAGAAGGCTTACGTCGCTATATAAGTCCGTCAAGTATTTTCGAGAGAAGACGGCGTCGCTCTGATCGTCGTTGGTTACCTGAAACAAAGAAAAAAATACATTAATATAAATGTTCTTTTTTGCTCTTACGTACCATACTAGTTACAATAGCTGCAACCCATGTACTCAATTGATTTTTTGCCATCAATACAGTTCAAGCAGCTTACAACTTATGAATAGAATCTTTTATTAAGTTGCATAAGAAATGTATTATAATAGGAAGAAATAGATTCAAGATGTTAAATAATGTTCTGACCGACTGCACACTGGAATCCATACAACAAAGTGAAAAATTCATCAATGTTACTGCTAGAATTCATACGTATTCAGCTTTTTACGAACCCAAGAAGATAAAATTTTGTATTATAAAAAATCTGTATACGTTTTTTATTGCCTATACCACAATTTCGAGTATATTTGGAAAAACACAAATCAATTGAGTAGCCAAATGCATTTCTCTGTGTTTACAGAGACATGAATTCTCGATATTGAAGATTCTGGATTTAATACAGGTTCATACAGGTTCTCTAGGCTTTGTCTAGGGGGGTCTATTGTAACAATAAATCGTGAATTTAGTGTTATTTCAATTTTTAAGCACTATACTCAGAATAATCTATAGTTCGATAATAACTTACATGTAATTTTTTGCTTAAAATTACAAACATATTGACATTCTATTAGTATTATAACTCGCAGCTAACTTTTTATCTTATCTAGGAATTTTTGCTGAATTTTTTGAATCCGCCTCTGCCTTAGGGCCCTTGATCGGAATTGATGGGATGGTCCCTTGCTTGCTTCCGGAGAGTAAATTAGTTTTTTTTCCCTCCACGTGGTCATACGCAGTTTGTACTGTTTTTTGACAATAAATTTATTATTAATAAGAAATGAATAATATTGCATAAAAATTTAATTTACATAAACAAATTTATAAAATTCGGATCTGAGAACTAACAAATCATAATAATTTACCTCTATCCCCGTTTCTTTAACAAAATAATCAGAACTCATTTGGTTATTCTATTCAATCTACTTTGAAATGAACTTCATATCTTTCTTTATAAGGGAGAATATAAGCACGAGGGTCCCTCCCAACCGGAACTGAAGAAGTGACGTGCGTTCGCCGGGTGCGGCCATCTTAGGTTCTGTTTTTTGTTTTTTATCAGGGCGCTTCCCTCGTGTTACTGTCACACACACTAGCAGCAGACTCTTCACTAACTCAAAGATCTTAGCTGTTGGAATTTTACCTTACCTCATTTTCCTTACACAAAACGAAAAGAAAAATTTCTTTCTAAATGTGGAATATTATAAATTTCTCCACATCGTTTTCATCTCATTTATTCACAATATATTGGTTTATCCGTGTTTTTTAATTTTTTTTCTGAATGTGTGCCTAATTCCATTTAGAACAGAATTTTATGAATTTAGTTTGATGAGGGTTTCCGGCATTTGAAAATAAGCATACACGTTGTTTTACAATGGTATGTGTTTATTAACATAAATTTTATATTGTAAATCCAAAGTGTTTTGGTACTGTTTTAATATTCCAGTATCTACTTTGAGTTGAGGTTTTATTGTCAAATCACTGAACTCATCTATGCGCATTGTTTCAATATGTATTGTTTGCATTTTTTTATTATGTGTGTAATAATTTCGAGGTACCTATGAGTTTCCCCATTCTTTGTATTTTCTAAATATCAGTCTTAGCATCTATCATCTGTTAAAAACTTACGGGTTGATTGATAAAGAATCATCGTCAATAAAACAAAAAATAATTTAGTAATAAATGATTCGATACCTATAAGTGATACATCAATACTTGCACGATTAAAACAATTACTTACAATTAAAACAATTATTCAGTTCTTAGATCGAAAAGTAGCTATCTATTATTTGGAATCCTCATAATAAATTGTACAATTTATTTCTCATCCCTCGTTTTAATTATGCATATGTGCCACTAACTATGCATAAGGTTACGTCAAACTTCAGTTCTACTTGAGTTTTGCAACGTGATAAGAATAATGACGGACTTATCTCAAACATTATTGCGAAGGTTTTTTTCCCTATTGCTTAGCTCAATAAATTACTGTAAGATAGAATGGGACGAATTTTTTAATTTTCCTTCTCAATTGAAAATCCTTAAAGAAACAGTTTTTTAACTAGTTTAATAACCTCGGACATTTGATACAAAAACGCATTTATTGACACACTATTTCAAAATAGAATGAATGGGAATATTGCATTCAGCTAATGAATTAGAAAAATGCAAGTCCTTTATTTCGCTTCCAAGGATTAATTAGGAATAAACCAGATAGCCCAATGTTTGTAACCGTCATAATGCCTGAAAATGTTCATTGTGAATGAGCAGTCATAATAGGGAAATGCTCCACTGACTGACACATTACGCATTGCGTGTCAACATTTAAAAGATTCTAAGAATCCCGACAAATCCTACTTATCCGGTCAGAGAATTCTCAGCGAAGAGGTCAAAGAAGGAATGAAAATTTAGAGTTAATTCTTATTTGGATAAATTGAATAATTTTCATGAGGTTTATACTCCTCTACTTTTTGGCGCAAAATGTCCAAGCAACTCCAATAATTCCTTATCTGAAATAATAGACGATCGCAGTAAACATAGAACAGAAGAGTAAAAAAAGAAACATATCAAATCTTATTTCGATGACAAACGTCATAATTTCCTTCTAATAACCGGTATTTCAACGATCGCATATGTTGGAAAATCAATTTACCGCTTACAAAAAACAGACAAAAATACAACAGAGGATTTACATCCCCTAAAAATATGAGCCGGGAACTACTAAAGATAAGATAGGTATTCTTATATAGTAGAATTTCAAGGAGAGCTTAAGGAAAGACAAAAGTTGTGAATGATGGTTCAAGATATAACGTAAACATAAAAAATGAACTGGCAAGATTTTAATTATGTTTTATGAGTAATTGCCCTTGAAAGTTTTGCATAATGCATTGCGTAAATAATACTATACGGTAACCGTTCACCCACTTAAAATTTAATATAAAAAATTGACTAAAATAACTTATAGTTTGTAATTTCAAATTGATTGATACAGTCGAATATTTTATTCTCAGTTCAATTTAATTGAAAAGGGATGAGAGAAACACCCGCCATGTGGTTCAGACTATAAACAAAAAACGAGAGCGTTCGGTCAATTTGTCTGGTCGTTACAGCGTGCATCCGAAGAGCACACGCTCCAGCCATGACGTGGGCTGGGAGGAGGATGGCCGCGCGTGTGCTGGGCTACATCCGGTGCGACTCGCCCCAGTCCGCGTTACATCACTTACGCCCCCTCCTCCACAGACCTCCGCATGTGTCCCACCACGCCCTCCCCCCCACCAACCCCCGCATCAACCGCACTACCACACATTTATTATAGCAGGATGATTTTTTTTACAATGCAGAACGTGGTTCGTTACACCAAAGCTTACATTAGAAGATTCCCTTATCAATAAATCATATGTAGTTATTTTCGCATAGTGTAGCCATTTGAAATTCTGAAAGATTTTTATAAGGAATCGTTCTCGAGCTATCGTCAGACAATAAAATTACCTAAATATCCAAGTTTCTTTATTATATGAGGAGCGTTGAAAGAAAAAATTCAAATAATAAAATATCGAACTAAGGTACTAATGGTTTATCAATTACTTCTTAAACTTTTGTTCCTCCTTGTGTATGGAATTGAAATCTGAAAGAAGTTTCATAATGAGCTTGACTTGGTAAAGGGAGAAAATCTCTAAAATTTAAAAACATTATTAAAGAGTATAAAAATAGAAAACTTAAGAAACAGTAATTTACTTACTTTTCTACTCTTGCATACCACTAGGAATATGTTTGCCATAATTTTATTTCCGATTTATTAAATAAAAAATAAAAATAAATTAAAAATTAAAAATCAAATTTATATCGTGTGGCTTTTAGACATGATGGTAACATAAATCTGGGCAAAATGTTAAACAGGTTTATAGTTTTTGGCTACGTTTGAAGTATTTAATTAATTCTTGAAAGGTATTCAAATCTACTTTTAATCTGTCTCAAGAACAGCAATCTCTTAAAAATTCAATTATGCAGAACAAAGGTTAGTCATTTCGTTTTGGAAATTAACTGAGCAATACGTAACATATTACTGCTTCGAATAAAAAAAACCTAGCTTAGTTTAACTTTTTTGAAAGATCAGCCATAAACTTGCTTCATTGTGCGAAGTTTTGGCAAGTTCTTGCGGAAACATTGTTTTAGTGGACATCACGACGATGGTTGCTAGAACGATGATTGAATGGCTGAAATAATTTTCACAAATATCATATCTGGACCAGGCAATGCGGAATCGGCCCAATGATAAAGTTGAATTTTTTTAAACAAGGTATGGTGTAGCTTTATCGTGTAAAATACGAAAATCTAAGACCCTCCACGTCTTTTGAAGGACTGTAGAAGTGGTCAATTTTTTGTAATAAGCCCTCAAAGTGCGAAATTTGCGAATTTACATGTTTTTTACATCCAGTGACTCGGGTATTGGTCCTAGACAAAAAAGTTAAATAAGCGAGTTGTAGTATTCGTAATAAATTAAACAACTCGTACATACGAGCAGAACCAGATATAAAAATATATATTTTACATTATTCAGACCTTAAACTTTAGAAATTCCAATTCTTATACTAATTCTTAAGTTCATAGAAGTTATTCGTAAAAGAAAGGAATTCTCAGAGAAACATCAGAATTATTGTTCACTTAAAAATAGCGCACACCCACGTAAGAGACTACCCCATTAATACACGAATAAAAATGAAGAAAAGATAAGGCCAGGTTTTGGCTCCAGATAAGGCTCACAATCAACACACGAATGAGAACAAATACGAATTACTAATATAAACAAAAAACTTACAATTACCATTAAAATACTTAGTATTAATGAATGGACATTTAAATTTAACGTTAGCACAAAGTGGTAATGATAACGATAGTTATAAGAGGGTTGTATCATAATATATGGAAGGAGTGGAATTGTTTTGTTATCATAAGGATGATGTACCCGTGGCAGATGATAGACCGGTGTGACGTCACACTGGTGATAAGATGGTGCCTATTTTCATTTATCCGTAAAAAAATACTCATTGAATCACTGCAGAAGATTATTATTGACATATCTAAAAATAAGTTAGTTTTTCTATAAGTTATTACATTTCAACAATTTTCTTCTATAATATTGACATGTGTTATAATTAGGTATTAAATATACCTCAACAGGAAGTAATGTTCCAAGACAAATGCGCATTTCAATTATCACGGTAATCTTTCAGTAGTATTCTTGGAAACTAGCATTATGGTCCTTAGTAATTGTGCTTCAGAAAGCAAGCTCACTATTCATTATGTGGTGCATATGACAGGAACGGTCTTCAATATAATACATCACCATCCGCAAGGATATTGAAGAGTCGGTAAATTTTAACGAATGAGTGGAAAATTATAATACAACAATAATTTTTATAACATTGTTAAGAAAACTGATTAAATTAAGAAAACACTTCCTTGGCAATACCATTTTGGAAATTAGGACGCATGTATATCTTCTTAATGGAATCCTACAGAGGAAAATATTTTTTTTCTGACCTGAACTGTTTTTTTGTCGTCCAACTTTTCATAAAAAAATATAATTCACTGTATTCCATATTTCAAATATAATACAACCATATTACCGCATCAAATTCGTACCGAAAAAAAGAAATAGGTATATACAGAATGTCCCAGAACTCAACGTAAAAAAATGAAGGGATTTTAGTGCACTTTAAAACGAAAGTATTTAGGTACACATCGGGGAATATCTCCCAAAGGAGGTCATGTGACACCAAGAAAGCTTTAAATTGAAAATATTGTGGTATAGTAACACAAATCTTTATTATTATAAATTAAAGCGAAAGCTTTTTCGCTGACGTAGTCAGCATCTTCAGGCTCTTTATTCAGGAGAATATTTTGGCAAATGAAATGTTTGCCAAAATATTTTCAATTTATCATATACCAATCAAAATGCTGCCAACTATTTATTATTGAAAAAAGCTTTGTTAGGGGAATTGAGAAAGTGATATAGACGTTCAAAGTTAACGTCAACGAATGAAAACTTATGTTCAAATTTCGACCCATAAGCATCGATACAGACGTTGCACCGACGTCGCGAGGATTCGCAAGACTCCAGGTCGCCAATACATGCGACGTCGTTGCGAGACCTGCATATTGCAACATCCGAAATTGTTGAGTGTGTTGGCTAGTTTGTTTTGTGTGCTTTCGCTGCAAAGGATGGAAACCAAGTTCTGTTTCATTGCAAGTATATAGTTGAGAGATGAGATTGACTTGAATGCAATCTCTTGAGTTTTCTCTTCACTGATGGAGCATTCTCCGTATCTGAAGTTACCCCAAAACTTGAGTTTGATTCCCTGATTTTTGTTTAAAGATCTCCGCCTGACAAGGGAACTTAGTGAGCGCGGTATATGGAAAAATATTTTTCGGAGGGGAGAGGAATTGGATCAGTAGAAAGGAGCAAAGTGCCAACTTTGTGAACACAAAGTTATTATGAAAAAACTATATTTTTTTCCCTTCACATTTTAAAGAAAGGAACAAATGATTACTCTTTGTCGCACAAAATAAGTTTCATGATATCTATAAAATTCAAGTGGAAACGAGAACAAAAAACAACATAATTTGTGACATAAGCTGTGTCCACTAACAAGAACCTTAGCAGTATTGTTTCAAATAACCTATTTGCCACAAGGACGAGAAAAAGAAATACCACCATGCGATTCTTGTGTTGTGCACCACAGTTGTCACTCCATATTATTAGTCTTCTTTTGTTTGTTAATCCTGTATTAAACACCTGAAGAATGCATGAAGCAATTTGAAATGAATGGTATATTGCACTTCTATTAAGAAATTGGCCAAGAACTTAGCACTGTGGCCACCTTGTGATGGTGTTGGGAGCTCTTCTCTAGACTTTGCCCTGTTAATATATAATGCACCATTTGATTTTTTCACCTTTCCAGTGTAATATCTCCATTCCTCAAAATTTGGAACTTTGCACCTTTCTACGAATAAGTATTCAATTGTGTATTATTGTTGGTAGATGTTTTCTGTAAATGTTGAAACTGTTTCGATAATTTACTACTCTAACAGTGAGGTTTAAGAGTTGATCGTTTTCTCTTTGTCTATTTTTATTGTTAACATAATGGTCTAATGCTGTGAGGTAAGGAATTTGTCAAGTTGTCTATTCATTCCAGATCATAATGCCTTCATATAATATAACAATAGAAGACGCATTTTTGATGTTGATCTGTCAAAAATGTCAAAATGTACCCATGAATGCCTGCCAAGACGGGGGGGACAAGTGACCCCGAGAAAACCATAGGGTTTGTTTTTTTTATTGACAGTCGAAATGTCAAGGAGTGATCAGACCGAACGGAAACGTGGCATGGGGATTTCTCAATTTTGTCGATTTCGAGAAGAATCTCTTTTAATTCTGTAGTCTGCAGAATGCTGGGATAATCATACGTTTGTTGTGCCAAAATATATTAGTTCGGCATTTGAGGAACGTATGTACCTTTCGTATTGATGCAAGACGGTTGGGGGTTAATACGAATGAAAGGTTTTGAGATGGTAAATCGGATAGGAGAATCGTTGACTATAGATTTTACGTTTTGCACCACGATTTAACAAATAACTGGTACTGACAATAATTCCATTATTTTAATGACCAGTAACACCTTACTGAGAAATAATCACTCTCTTTATCTATTATCTTTTCCCATCCAAAAAACCCTAAAAGTGATACATAAAATTGAAAAAAAACGCGCTTAGTAGTAATTTTCTAATGGAATTAATAAAATTTTTATGTCGAAATTTTGAAATAGAAACTAAAGAAAGAGGAATTTTATGATACGGAGAAGGCGTTGATAAATATTTCGTAATTTTTTTTGAAATAGGGTAAAAGATGAATCTAGATGCCTTTCAGAATGTCATCAACCAAAACACGTTTATTATCTTGGAGCAAGAGACAATGTTGATTATTAAAGCGAGGTCACTAGAACTGCCCGATAACGGAAGTGTTTTGTACCGTGTCTAGTGGATATTACGACAGTGCATGTTTCGTAACAAAAGTTAAAACTTGGGACTATTTCTAACATTCGCCTAAGTACCCAACCAAGTTTCTGATAATTGTAGAGTGACTAATACAGTTCATCTTGCTCAATATATTACTAACAATAAAATTTTTAGTCTGAAAAAAGTTCATAATATTTAATAATTTCATAATAAATTTATGATTCAAGGAAAAACTACAACAATCAATTTGGCATAAGCACGTTTTCGATTGCGTGACAGTCATCTTCAATAGTTTGTATGTTGATTATTTTGAAAATACAATATTTTTATACATTTATGTACTGATATTATGAAGAATATTTTTGTTTCATAAGAACTAATACAAAAGCAATTGAAAGGATTTTCATTAATGTTAAGCTTATTCAGGTCAAACTTATGTTTATGTTTATGTTTACTTTATTTCATAACTACCTGATTACCCAGCGATGCTCTGGATTTTTCTTAGACCAATCTCCCTTTACTCAGAAAGAAAATGAAATCTATCTGTATTGTAGGATCAGAAAACTTTTACTTTTAAACATATGTACATCATCCCAGTTTTACAAATTCATAATAATACAAATTTAATACAAAACTTGAATGCATACACCATTCTGTTTCACCACCAGCACCAAGAGTAAATAAATCCTTTGATGAAACTACCCTTGAGCAAGCAAAGTTAAGTTGTCAGTGAGAGAAACAAAAACAATGGAAACTTCACTAATTAGCTTAGTTCACCCCTTCACCCGACGTACGGTATTTTACCCCATATGTGCTGATCTTGTACTTGTATGACATCATGTCACTTATCTAAAGGGTCCCGAAATCTATCGATCACGCCTCTCTTTATTAAATTTCCATCTGACATAACATCGTGTTTCTATTCATCTCAGCATCTCAGGTAGAAGGAACCCACTCGCCGGGAGTCACGCCAGTCGAATTTTCGCTTTCGAGGCAAGAAACAACGGTGGCAGCGCGACTGCACCATTTCATTAAAACGCTTGTAAAATCTAAGTACGCCCAAAAAGACAATTTTAACAGTTCAAAGCAAATTTTAATTTTTCTTAAATTCACAACACAAAAAACACATAATATTGGGTGTTTGATTTTCTTCTTCTTCAATTACTCTCTTAAATTAAAGTATTTTCACCCTTCTATTTGAATAAATTTTTTTCGATAATTTAGGGTAACCTTTGTAGATAGACATATGATGTTGCGGACGTTTTCGTAGAATTAATTCAGGCGAATAATATTGCCATTCATAGTTGTCACCGATCTCAAACCGTTTAGGCAGCTTACGCAAATCTCTCTCTTTTTCCCGATTTCATGAACATTTATCGTCAAAATAATTTTCCATGTTTCTTTCCACAACATTTTGAAATAAAAATTCTTCCTGAACATCTTAACTATATCCTTGACCAAATTTAATCACGATCGGTTCAGTGATTTAGTCGAGAAATGGTAGCAAAGAAACACTTTCGCATTTTACTTTTATATGGGTGGATTTACTGTATAATTATTTTACGACACTACTCTCAATTATGTTAAAATATTTTTCTTTTGTGTTCTTTCACGATCTCATGGGAATAAAGTTAAAAATTATTATTTAAAGAATTCGACCACTTACATTCAAATATTTTATAGTAAATTCGAAAGAATCGGCTTCATGATACACTGTTTAATTGCATTACGTTATAAATACTTATCTTTGCACATGTTTCATCCACTTCATACAGTTGTTACCAACCTTATCATTAATATGTATGATTGTTTATCATTAATAATAATGTACACTTTACACTAATTTCTTAACCGTTCAAATAAAATGTTACAACAGGTGATAATGAAATATATCAACTTCGTTCAAATCGTCATAATTCACTCTCAGTGGACTCACCAATTATGCAACGCGCGTAATAGGAATTAAAGAAAATTAACCGTCAAATTTATTTAAAAGTTTACACGTATTAAAAATGTACTTGGGATTAAAAGTAAAACAAACATAGTATCACACTTGTGTAAAAACAAGAACCATCACGCCGGAGTAAAAATTTATTCGTTTTCTTCTTCTAATGGCTGAAAACTTTACTGTTCACCATAGTTGTTTATCAGAGACATGGTCACCCATTGGTGTGAGCTCAGGGACATCGTGGAGCAGAGTTGCCATTACTGTGTCGTGTTATTTATCACAACACTGTCGAGTTTTTTTTATTCGTGTGAGGCAGCATATTGCGCTACGACATAATAGCATCGGTGTTGTGGTTTTTGCGATGAGTTGCGAAGGAAATAGACGAAAATATGGCAAGGTCAAACGCTATGAGGTAATATTGAAAGAAGTTATTTGTTCGAATAGTATAATCCGTTTATTCTCAGTTAAGATGTTTTCACTTAAATTTTTACACACCAGCTGAATACTCGTGGAATTTGTTCGTTTGAATTTTTTGGTTAAATTGTACTGCAAAAGTAATTGTGCATTTAGCTAGTATATTCCGATACAATTGCCTATCATCGAATACCTTGATCATAATAATACAAGGCAAATATATTTGAGTAGAGAGTGGTTCCAATCCACAGACCTCTGGGATATGGCACAACTCCCCCTGATCCACTCTACTGCAAAAGGAATGAGCGTATAATTCAGTATCAATAAAAATATAACTATCGTTAACAATGTAGTTGGACAAATGCAATTGTGATTGTGTACACTTTGGAGTCAAGGGGTAAAAAGTGAGACTATTTTTATTATAGTTTGAGTGTATTAGACACTAAAACGGTGCCACAAAGTGAGATGCTTGTCGTATTGCGACGAAAACAAACCTAAGATATACCATTTATTTTTTATCTTACGAATTTTTTTTTTCTTGGGCTTTAGGGCTCGTCAAGTTCATTAGAGCCCTTTGAAAGAATACAAATGCCGAAAGAAATGTAAACGGAATTCATAAAAA
>NNCF01128684.1:162564-205556 GCA_002313205.1 Laupala kohalensis
CAATCGCCGCTACTGCCTTTTAATGCAATAAAATGGTATACTTACATTTTTCTCAAATCTCTCTTCTTCATTAACTTAAAACTGTCATATTAGTAAAATATAATATTAACTGTATAGTTTTCAACCCTTTATAAGACCTGAACAGAATTCAAAAGATGACAATTAGCAGCAATCTTTGACATTGTAAATTGCTTAATTCAATCGACATTTACGAATCAAAGAGGATGTTAACTTGAAATATTTCTGAAGAAGCTGGAAACGAGGCGAGGCTGAATCAGTTATTTTGAATCGGTTATTTTGTGTTTGCAATAAATGAATGTAAAATGCGAATGTAAAACACCAACTGAATGAGTACAAATGAACTGAAATAGTGTTACACCTGCTCCAAGTTCATGCACCATTGACGTCCGTTTTCTATTCACTTTTTCTGGAAGCATTTCCGCCCATTCAACAAACGTAGTCATGATAACTTTCACTTCACTCACTTGACTTGATCCAATACATTGAAATTACTTTTCACAGGTGTACCGCTTTTATCTTCAAATATAGTAGACTCCCGACAATCGGAAAACTGACGTATACAAAATAGGACACATTAAATTACTAAATTGTAATTCTAATATATTAAACATTACACGGAATATCTGATGTGACATTTCTTATGAATTTTTATGTAACATTTCTTAAGTATTGTTTCTTTTGTATTTTTATGTAACATGTATGTATTTTTATGTAACCGCGACTGTCTTCTTGCTTCGTTGAAATAGGAACATAATGTGAAGTGCAGTGAGGTGATTGGAACCCAAGGGTATAGAAAATGTTCAGAGTGAAATTAGTGAAGTGTAGTGATGTGTACAAGATTGCTCTCAGCAACTCTGTTTTGGTTTTATTTTTTATAGTTATTAATTTCTTTTATTTATATTATAGCAATTACTTTTACGCTAAGGACATAGGTGGAGAAATGACATGTGTGTATATTGAGCGTATTTGTACGTATGAGTGTGTTCTGTAAATGTTTGTAAGTGAAAATGTGTTTGTGTATGTATTTGAATTTACGCACATATGAGCCTCATGTTGATAATTAATTTCTTAAATCTAATTTATTTCTCATTGTAACCATGTGTGTTAATTTTCTAAGCATTTTATTCAATTTGTATGTGTATTTTATAGATATTGATGATTTGTTTTTTAATTTCGTATAATTGTATTATTTATGTATTCTTTTCTATCTGCCACAGAGCATTGCTCACTAGCAGACTAATAAATTATTATTATTATTATTATTTCTAATGTATTTTTTTCAAATTGTATTATTTAGTGTCATTTAGTTTTTAAGTTCTTGTATTGTGTGTGTTCGGTACTAAGCCGTCATTTTATTTTAGGTTTTTCTAGGTTTCCCTCGATTGCTTAAGGTAAATGCCGGGACGATCCCTACATTGCTGCCCAGAGTATAGTAGAATTTATCCTACAATTATAGTTATAGTCATTCATGTACATATGTTTTATGTTGTATGAATGTTTTATTCTTTTATATTATCGTGTATGTATGTTGTATGTATTGTATGTACGCAAATAGTGGTTAGGCGGAAGAGCAGGCCTGATGGCCTGAACCTCGCCACGGAATAAAGACATTTTTATTATTATAAAAAATCAAACAAATTATCTTTATGAATGGGTAATTAATGAAGTGGTCTTATAACAACATGAAGCTCTATATCACAGGTCGTTAACGCAAAATATGTTAGCTGCAGTTCCATAATGAAAACAAATAATAAAGATGCATAGGATGAAATTAATGAAGATACGTAGGCTGTAAATTCCATGCTGAGAGAGAAATATAGGTAAGAGATAAGAGACGAATCAGTAAGTGGGTTCTTACAATTCATGCGAATTCACCATACAAATATTAAACGAAGACTATTATACCAGACGCAGAAATTACGATAAAATCAATTTCTGAGAATCTCATTTTAATTCTTTTAGCTAGCTCTAGTGAATTTTTCCATTTCATTGTCATCAATTTTTGTTTTGACTTACGTAATCTTACATAATTTATACAATCTCTAGTAATTTTCTTTTCGGTAATTTTTTCATTTTCAAAATTTATTTTATTGCGAAAGTGAATGATTTTGGTAAGTGAAGTTTAAAATAAATGTCAACCGAACAATTATCCTCAATCTTCTAACTAATTATTCTGATTATTACACTAAATTTTAAATAGAAAACTCATTTTTATTCGGTTGCATCTGTATCTACGATATATTGTGGAATTGTTAATTTCTTCGCCGGTATCTCACTCCCCTTGTAGATTTAAGCGAATTTGGACTTCCTTTTTTTTGTAAACTACTCGGTAATATAGTTTAAAATTTGGAAAATTCAGTTGTCTTTGCTCCAACTTTTGTTTGTTAAGTATTGAAAAAAGTCACTTTAACTTTGTAGGCCTCTAAAAAATTGAATATACTTGTAAGCAATCTTGATTTTATACAGATTATATTGAAGAGGTTAAAACAGTACAACAATCTATAAGTTTAAAAATTTTCCGTCTTTTACGGTTAAATTTAGCGTATTCAACAACAATTTTCAATTTATGTTTTTAAGACTCAAGTTAGTATCATTTTCTGGTCTCTTATAAAATCAACTGATTGAAGGCATGCGGCAAGCGACTGATTGAAGGCAACTATAAAGGCAGGCGGACAATTAAGCATTGGTTAAGAAAGTAGAACTATAAAGGCAGAACATAATAATTTCTTTTATTGATCAGCAAATCAACAAATAAGTTCTTTTATTGATAAATATAATTGTAAAGAATTAATTAATCAAAAGTGAAATAATGAGTCTTTGAGAAGGACGGACTGCACATTTCACCGTTACTAGGTATTGTCCGGAAGTTCTTCCGATTAGCAGAACATTACACTGTCCAACGAATTATTCAATGATATCAATTTAATCACTTCTTGAACTGTAGGGAAGGTCTTCTGTCACATATTCCCAAATTGCATAATTGTAATTGTATTTGATGAATATTAACGGGTAATCAATTTTTGCCAATTAACACCTCAGAAATATTACAAAATAAACCACCTAAAACAATGAAGTAATTATTTCCTTAATTTGCGAATGAATTAGATCAATCTAGATTTTTATTAAATTGATGGGACAATCCAAACAATCCAGATCGTTACAGAACCTAACATTTGCTGAGGAGCACATTTATGAATATATGAACTGTCATATTTTAAGTTGCGAGCATTTTAATTTTTAATATAGGCTAATTTTTAACATATAAGATTAAATATAAATTGTTATATTTTACAATGATTGGGGATTTGTAAAAAATGTAAGTGAATTTCTTCTCTAACATTCTACCTACGAAATCATATTAAACTGAAAACGATCGAGTAAGACATAAAATTCTGAAGTTTCTGGAAACAAACTTTCGCAAAATAGTCTAGACCAAGTCAAGTAAACATAGAAGAGAAAGGAAGACGGATTCGATTTCTTCCACTCGTGAAGAAATGTCGGCCTTCGCCGTTAATGAATCGATGGCTGGGCGAGAGCCAAGTAGTGGTCGCTTGCGGTCACGGAAAGGTCCCTGGAGCCTAGCGGCGGCGGGGAACCACTCCGCCAGGAGCGTTGCTGTTGCGAGCACGTGGTCGAATGACCTCATTCTGCGACTTCACCGCGCCGGCTCACGAGTGGAGAAAAGTGTAAGCGGAGGTAATGCCAAAGGCGCTGGGGGTATAACGCCGAAGGAGACAATCGAAGTGTCGGAATACGTATTGATACGGCAAAGACAATTATGTGGTAGAGAAATAATGAAACACATCACATTTTTGGTGAAGGGGTTCCAGGACCATCTTGCAAGAAGGAACAAGTCCAGTGGTGGATTTAGGGGGAAAGAGTCTTCCGCCCACAAAGCGTGAAAGAATTAAATTTTCTTGCATTCGTAAAATAATGTTTTATTTTTGATTATTAAAATTAAGCTGTAAAATTGTATTGATACAGAATCGTAAATCTCATCGTATAATTATATTGTTTCACAATAGTAAATCATTTTGCACCAAACTTTCCAAATTTTCAATACCCCCGGATCCCATGGAGATCTCACTCCTCCCAAAATAAAATCTTCAATCCGCTATGGAGTGAGTCGATTTAATCTTTAACTAACTAATGACTTAGGTATAGACATTGGCATAATCCTGTTCGAAGACATTAACAAATTGCCACATTAAGAAGAATTTACATGATACTGACAATAAAAGAATTTCTCGGTAGTCGTTAAGAATGTAATTCGAAATGTCATTCGAATGTAATTCAAATAGCAGTCAATTTTTTATTAATAAAAATTAATGAAGAAATCGTTCGAATAAAGAAAACAAGGTTTATACATTTGTTGCAGAATTTAGATTCAGAATTAAATAATAAAAAAATCTCACCCAAAAAGTAATAAAACAGTATGGCCACGGGAGGGAATTAATTTACTCTTAAAAGTATACAGAGATACATACTCAACTCTGTTGACGAAACATGAGGTATCATATCCAGTCAATTGAAGTCAAGCTCCATAGGATGAGCTGGAATGATTGGTACTATGAGTAAAAGAAAACACGGATCAAACTTTCGGGGCCAGTGATCGCTATCTCAACCTCTGGGAGCTGCACCACGCCCATGGGCCGCTTTGAGGCGGGCGGGGCCCCTATCGGCCAAGTCTGTCCTCAACCGGTCCCGTCCTGCCCCCACATCACGGACTCAGTCTCCTTTTGAGCGTTTCATACATCTTATTCATGACGTCACAAAAGCATGGTGGATAACAGAAAGAAAAAAGTATTTAAGGATGGATATTCTGGACAAAATTAACCAGCAGAATTGTTTGAAATCATCCATGATGATGCGATACTAAGATTTGTAAATTTGTTGCACTGAAGGTCACAAATTGACCATAAAAAATGAATCTCGCTAAACTGAAAAATCGAATAGTGATTAATATTACAGATGGCAATTCATATTGACCCATCATTCGTGCTAGTATTTCAGTAGTAACTTATTAGCTCATTACATACATTCATATTCCTGAAATTCTCTCTCAAGAATCGGAAAAGAATTTGTAATTTTGAACTGTATTCAAAAAGAAATACATTATGTTGAGAAATTAAAATGGAATATTTGTATATCCGCCCTCATTGTATACAAAAGAAAAACATCATTTACTCAATTTAATATGTGCACGGAATCATGGACGAATGATACAACTGATCAGCCAAAATGAAATAACAATCTTCATCACATTTTTATACGTTTTTGCGATATCAAAGACGTTACCTCAATTTTCTACGCAAATTACCTCGCAAAATAATTTGGATAAATTCCACCCTGATCAGTCCAAATAAACAAGGTATTTAAGGTCTGTATTTAAGACATAATCATGTGGGACCACAGTTCCATGTTTATACGTATAAATGAACAATTAAATAATAATAGTTGGTTGCATAGATGCAGTATAAGAAGACCATAAATTTAAACTTTTTCAGAATTCTGTAGTGGTAAAACGAAAAAGAATCTTCGCAGACAAACCAGCTATCGCACTCAAGACACCACAGCGTGACCAAACCATCCCTCTGCAGTCGTTTTCGGGTCAATCGCCTGCATGCAGTTGGCAACACTTCCCAGCTCGTAAGAGCTCAACCACGTGGTGGCGCTCACGATCGGTCATGCGACGCGCCGTGCCGCGAGCTCTCGAAGTCGAATTGAGCCTTTGCCACGCCACGCTGCTTTCTTCCGCTTTTGCACGCCACCGCAGAGCCGCGCCGCTTCGCTCAAGCTCAGTCACGCTAGATTGCGGCCCACTTATCAATAAACATGTCGACGAAAAATATTCTTTAAACTTTCTCCTCAAAGATAGGACTATGCTAATTTTATATTATCAATTAACACAACATTGGTAAATTATAATGATCTTTGCTTTGGACAAACTACATGGACGCCTGTCGGAGGTTTTTGAGGGCACGGAGTATGGGAGATTGCTTTCGCCTTTCATTTAAGAACTGGGATTCATCAAATTTAGATTTAATCATTTTAAAGTTTATTTGAATTCATGGACGGGATTTGATGAAGGCAAGGAGGGGCAGGCAGCAGCCGCCTCATTCACATTGGAAAAAAAAAAGTAATTTAATGATTTTATAAATTATATACAATAATATCCCACACATAAGCGAATTATTGTTTACCGTTTGTCTGAACTGTCGACATGTATGTCACACTCAAATCGAGAAAAACAGGTCAGTCAATGTAAAAATTCCCTGCCTTCAAAGTTTCTTTGCCCAAAAAAACAAAATATATTGTATCTTCTTGAAATGTGACTGCAAGAGCTGTTCCCTATCCTATATTAGAGGATATTTCACTTATCAATCCAGCAAATTTGCGTCGAAACGAATTAGAAAATCGTAGAAGTCTGAAACCATTCGTTCATCGAAAGATCTCATCGACAGATTCTCCAAAACGACATTGAATGCTGACGCAAGAACAAACAGGGAACGTCGTACCTTCTCCGTCACGCACATTCATATCAAAATTCGCAGCGCAAATTACCTAACTGGTGCAGTTGGCGATCGGTAGATTCCCACGCGCCGTCGATCAGCGACCTCTCATGTGCGAGTAGAAAACTGTTTATTCAATGCTTCGTGAGCATTTCCTTGGTGGCGGCGCGGGCGAATGCGAAATGCATTCCGTTAGAGCGCGACTGCCCTCAACGACGTGCAGAGGAGAACATGAGGACCGGAAAATAACGATAAGGATATATTTTGGGGAAACCGTTTATGGATCGCAAGTCACGCATCACTTTATTATCCCTTTATCATTCCTTTGTTACGCAACACTTTACACAAGAATTACGATCCTCAATGAGAATGAATTTCACTGGGAAATTCCCAGTTTTTATTCTCAGATGTTCTTTCGATTGTAATCAATGCGTCGCAATGAATAGCTCTGAAGTAATATGAATGCACTGCAAATTCTGGAGAATTATTCGTCAGTATTTTTTCAGTTAATCCTGGGAGGATTTCTCCAGGCTAAATCCACTCCAAATCCCATTCAGGAGCCACATTTCACAACCTTCCTCTATGCTCCATCCTCGGGTTAATACAACCGGTTCGCAAATTCGATGTTCAATTCTCATTATCCGCAATTATCCATAATATAGTTCTAATGACAAAATGTTTAATCTAGTGAAAAAAGAGTTTAATGAATTTAACTAGCGTAGGTATAATGTACTGCATCATCAGTTTTAGAAGTGTAGGAATTATTCATTAACTGCTGAAGTTTACCTCCTTCAGATTATTTCTTATATTCCATCCTCTTTCCCAATATTTTTTCTGTGTAAACTACAATACAAAAGTATATGAAAATTGCGACTAATAAAAAGAAAATCGATAGAAATATTCCCTGACAAAAATGCCATTTAGCACCAAACGGGAAGATTTTTGAGACAAATATTATTTTTTTCTAAATTGTCTTCAATCGAGCACGTAATCATCACAACATCAGAATCTTGTGTGCATAAGCAGTGTTGTATGAAGTAAAACAACCATGTTAAAATTCCTGCGATAAAAATATTATTTCATTTCTGTGAGGGGAGAGTGAAGCATTCACCCAGTGGAAACGTATCCAGAGGAACGTGCCGCAGTTGCGCGGGCGGGAAGTCATTCTCAACAGCACAAACGCAGCGTCATTTCACTTCCCTTTGGACATTCATCCATCACTCGCATTTCCTACTTCACAGTCCCATTGATTAATGGGACAAAAATAAACTAATTTCCAAAAGGAAATAATATATTATATCTTGCCATATTTAGAACTAACCGACACAGACCGGCTACGAACGGGGCTAAATTAATTATATTACGTCCAGTATTATAGACGAAGATTTTTAATGTAATTTCAAAGACGAAAATATATTACTTGGTACAAATTTGTTTCGACTTTGTAAACAACAAACATAATTCCCAGCAAATGTCTACATTTGCATTGCCTATTTTGAACATTACAATATATTTCCACAAACAAACTCTCCCACAACAGGCCCCGAAGGTACCCATGGGGGTTGCAGAGGGCAGAGTTCCACAATTCTTTGACCTCGGCACTAGAAGGAGAAGATGAGGTCAGCATCTCGCTCCAGCCGATTTCATCGCAGGATAGATCCTGGAACCCATTTTACAGCAGGTTGAGTAAGAGTGGGAGTCAGTCTGGATGTTGAGGTGTGATGAAAAATCCTCACCTAACCGGGGATCGAACCCGGCCATCCAGTCAGCAACTTAGCGCTCTACCCACTGAGCAGTCTTCCACAGACTTCAACAATTCACATATCTGTCTCCACTGATGTATCTGAAGAATTTGAGAAAAAGACAAATTCAAGTACCATGTTTTCAATGTAACACTAATCTAAAAGCAGTAGTAAATGAACTGGAAAGCCTCTTGTACGAATTATAGCTATGGAAAACCCCTTCTGAATTTTGGAACGGTGATAAAGTAACCTTCAATGTAGCCTCTTATGTCAGTGATGAGCTGGGAGTGAATGGACCCGGTCTCGCCGCGGCTGCATTAGAGAGGTTAGTTCCCTCGTAAGATGTCATAACGACGATGATTAGCGAACGCGAAACAACACATTCTGAACATGGTATGACTAACATTACATTCACCGCAGTATGACTAATATTACAGTATGACATTAAGTTTGAAGCAGGCAAATACAACTAGTGGGAAAAAAGACAAATTGGCGCCCATAATGATATACTTACTAATTCAAGGTTTGTTTTCATAATTGACTTCATAAATGCGGTTGAAACCAAGACTTTTTATCATCTTTTATAATATTTCCTCGTGGATTTATTTTAACACATCACAAGAGAAAAAAAGCTCTATCAACAAAGTCATACAAGTGTTTTTTTAAATAAATTTCTCAAATTTTGTGATTTTTGTTTGGGAAATTTCACGACGAATAAGACAGAGTAATTATATTCATTGGGGAGATACAACAAAGTATACAGAATTGTGAAAACAGAAGGAGAAATACGTTATTTGCGCATACTGAAGACACGATAAGGAGTGGATCACGGTTTTGGTGAGAAGAAGTGATAGAGTAGGAGGGTGTAGGAGAAAGAAACAGAGGAAAAGAAACCGAGGACGCGCGCTCCAAGAAAGAGATGAGGGAGGCAGCTCGGAATGTGCGTGTACACGCCACACGCGGTCGTTGACTTCGCATGAGCAACACCACGCTTTCATGCGAACACACAGACATGGCTAATGCAGGTTGAAAACCTCAAAGTTAGTCACTATGGGCGTGAATAAGAAAAGAGGAAAAGAGGACGCACTCACATAATCGCTGTCAAACACACGAGCAAATTTCTACCTCGTCAATACCGAGGATACTTTAAATTGAGTCTAATTTATGACAATCGAAAATAAAAATACATACATAAAAAATAACCCCCATAAAATACAATTCGTAAGTGAAAAAAATGAGGTCGGAAGGGGATTTTTTAAAATAGGTATGCGGTAACACTGACAAACGAAATATTTTAGCATTTGCCTCATATTTTAAAAAATAGCATAATAATAATAATAATAATAAATTTTTGCAGGTTTTGATGGCGTACAAAGAAATTTAAAAAGGCAACATGATCGTGTAATCATTTGGAAATTAAAACAACATTTATCATTGAAAAATACTCAAACAAACAAATCAAATCAAATTAATTGGTCTTCAAGGCGCAAGAAAAATTCAAAATACTAGGAAAGGTTTCTAGGTATAAATGATTATTTCGTATAAAATTTACGTAAATTACTTCTTTTTATGTCATAAATAAAAGAACTTACCCGCGCGCTCGACAGTTTAAATCAGTTTTCTCCCGGCCATTTCACACAGTTGAAAAATGTATCTCTAAAAAGAGAAAGACAGTGTATTTTATGCAATGACTAGTATTATATAGTTTTTCCATTTTAGCATTCTATCGCCTGACTCAGATCTGCATGAAGCACTACTTTCTCGAGAGAACTCCCAGCAGAAAAAGAGCGATGAGAAATCTTAAAAGTATTTAGACAATACTTTACAAAAAGTGAATAAGGGCGCCCATGATTTGTATACTTTGGAATGATGAGAGGAATAAAGCTGTGAAAAGCAGAGCGGAGAAAAAAACGTAACATACATTTCCACAGAGATAGATGAATTAGGATGACGTATCAATTCTCCACAGGGGTAGATAGGAAGAGATATGGAAAATGATAAATGTTAGCGTAACAGATAAGATGTAAAAAAAATGAAATGGTGTCATGAGGAAGCTGCAGGCTAAATCACCGATTATGATCGAATTATTTTCTTACTTCTCGTAAAAGAGGGTAGTATTTGGTTACATGTTCAACACAGAATTCACGCTTTGAACCATGCAAAAGAGCGATAACAGAAAGGCATGGAAGCAGGCAACCAGACAGCAGCCAAAGCAATGAGAAAGGAAGCGAGGAAGTGGGCGGGGAAGTCTCCGCATAAGGCAACATTAGTTGGCGGTAGTGGAGGCAAATGCGGCGTTCTACGTCCGGGCATCGGTGTCCGTCCGCGCTCACACCGTTACCCGCTTCTCCATCGCCTCCACCGCAGCCGCCCGCTGCCGGTAACGGCACCCTGAGACGCCGACGCCGCGCTGCGCCACGGCCGGCCGGCCGGCACTGGTTGCGCATGGACGCGGTGGCAACAACGCTTGCGGTTGCGCACTAGAGCCGTCGCGGCGCCGAGATTCGCGGTTAAGCGGATTTATGTAATGAGGCTAAAACGTGAATGGAGAAAAAAAAATCAAATTATCCTAAACTCCAGACAAATGTCGGTACGGTACCATAAGTTCCCCGGTAACCCGACATCTCTCCTCCCCAATTCCCTTACCCAAGTCCAACGGTGGAAGAGCAGGCCTCATGACCTGAACCTTGCCAAAAGACATTAAATAAATAAATAAATAAGCCTTTCATTGAATCCGGAGAAGGGTGTAAAAGGATAAAATAGTAATAATGATTATAATTCGGGTGCGCTCAAGGAACAATAGTATAACCAGTGGGAATGAATGGATAGAAATATAGGGATAAAATTTGAAAAATACACTTTATAAACGGGTTCGACTTTAACCCAAGTAAGAGATTAAGTCAGTTCGTCCCCACGCAAATAGTTTTAATAAAACAATCATATTTAATAAAAATTATTAAAACAAATAAATTCAAATATTAATAAGTTTACATAATTTACTAAAAGTGATTTAATTTTACATTATTAAAATCATTATTTTGAAGATTTGCCCGAAAATGCTCGATTTCCTGTAAAATGGCTAGATAAGCGTTGTGCGGAGGCACGACGGGGAGTCGGCACGGCACCCTTTCGATGTTTAATCCCGGGGGTGCCGCAAAGCTTACAATGAAAACGCTAATATAGAGTATAAAATTAACAATGAAGCACTTTAATGTTCCGATATCTGATTAATTTCGTGAGTCAAAGTCTGTTGCATGGATATGTTCGTCATGAAGAAGCCGAAGAAATCAACAATGAGAAGGAAAGATACGAAGAATGGAATGAGAAATAAAACCAAATGAACGGGCGATGCGATGCTGTGTGAAATCTGCTGAAGATTTTAATAAATAAGAAAATACACTTTCACCAACAGTTATTATAGTGTCTTCTTATTTTAAATTGTTGTGCTTCAAAGTTTGTATGAGGTAGATTCCGTCTAACGTTTTCCTTTGTATTCTACGCCTATCCATAAATACAAAACATGCTAGTATTTTTAACTATGTATTACAAAGTTCAGAGGGGTTACATTATTTGTGGTCGTTCTATACTTTTTTTGAGGGGAACGAACTGTAATGAGAGAATTAAAAAGTTTGTAGTGAATAGTTAATACGATGCTAAGAAGAGATGAAAAGTTATTAACAATTGGAGAGGAGTTTCTAGTTTCTGCGTATAACATCTAAAGCATAAGTGACCATAATTTTAAGTATTATTATTAGATAATTTACTGGTTATATTCTGTTATTAGTAAACAAGGAAACGAGAAATGAATTCAAGAAAGATGAAGTAATATGAATAGAAATGTGATGCAGAATATTTGCTTGAAGTTGATTAATCTATAATAAATTTGGTAGATACAAGAATATAACCAGGTAATTCCATTGTTTCCCTTTATAAGTTAATTGAGTTAATGATATATAATACAGGTAGAAAATATACTCAACACTTTACATTCCTTGGAACCATCAAAATCGTATCATTGTTCTCGAAATAAATTTGTAATAGCTGGTAAGCGAGTCTCGTCAAGAACTAAGACAATGTCGTATAAAACGATCGTTAGACTAAATGCGGCGGCATGCCTTGAGACCGAAAGTCGTCCACAGCCCTGAGGTGCTCGAAACACGCGTCGCGTCGACGAGGTGCGGTGTGGTGGAGGACACGCTGCGAACCCCGACGTCCAAAGGGTAAGGCATATAGAGAGTCAACATGCTGACATAAGTTCCACAAGTAGCAGTCTCCTCAGCTGGAGAACATTTTTGTACTAGCGAGCAGTTTCAGAAAGGGATTTGTCGAACAAAATAAATAAAACACATGTGGTAATGGAATATCGTAGAAAGAGGTAGCAAAGAAAACATTTTTAGCAGATTGAATGGAATCGTAAGAGATTTACTAACACGAATGTTTTATCAACTTCTGAATTTGTTATATTTTAAACTAAAAGGTCTTCAAAGCAAACTTAGAACGTCCGATTCCAATAATCGTTTTAGTCATTAACACTATTTTCTTGTTTATACAAACATAAATTCGACATTTTTCTTTAAAATCTAAGTCGTCTTCGGGTTTTGCACTAGATCTTTAACCGTTAATTTTGATGAGGGTATCCAATACGCAATAAATAAAAAATGCGATTCTAGTCATGCCCAGCATTAAAGTCTCTGAAGTCATAAGGGTATACTAAAGAAAGGAAGTTAAATTTTTCTAGTTTGTTAATCCAAAAATATAGTGCTTTAAATACAAAATACTGTATTTCTACTATGATTTCGTCGGTCAAATTCTTTCGTTGTACATTTAAAATTCTGTCGAAATGTTATAAATGCTTGTACTTATGAAAGACAAAAAAAGGTACGTATATTAAGTACTAAAACACATTGATAATTAAAATCAAATGGATAAATTTATGGCAGATAATACTTTTGAAAGTAATATCAACCATAAAAATAAAATTTAAGAAGAGAATATGAGACAAACTAGAAGACAAGAAATGAATAGATAATTAAGTTTCACTTATTTCAAATCGCTCCACGACACTTTCTTCTTTCGATCATAATATTCCTTGACAATGTCATTTATGCCTCACAAATGAATTATTTTATTTCCATTACTTTCTTCACGTTATCGAATAGATAAACTGAAACAAACACTTGTTCATCAATGTTAACTTGAGCATCGTAAGAACTATACTATACTTAGTATTTTGATATTTTTAAACTTTTTGCTCCTTTAATATTTCTTCGTTTTAGTTTGTAAATTATCCAACTTACTTATTTTATTTTATTTTATACAACAATATATTTTCTCCTGTTTTCTGCTTGTTTTATAATATATTACAATTTTTATTTCCATTCGATCTCCGTTTTAAACTTCCAATAATTCAACATGATAAGAAGTACTAATGAAGAAGATAATATAATTGATAAATTAAAGTAGTATGAGATACAAAGCAGAAGATATTTGTTCTGTAAGTCATGATGTTGAGACTCGAGAAGCATATCGTAAACTCACAACGCACTCAAGAAGCGAAAGAACGACAAGTTCAGCGAGTCGCTGACCCTCGAGAGGCTACGTTTGCTCAAGTGCAATGGACAAGGGGGAAGGAGGGAGAGGTGAAGGAAGTCGAGCTCTTAAAGAACATGTCTCATGCGTTTGTACTATACTCCAAGAGGCGACACGGCCACTTGGATCACACACCACGCTTGGGGAGCGATTTTTTGCTCATACGTATTTTTAGCCACTCATAGACCACATGGATCTTCAGTTCGGATTAATACGATACATATTGCAGCCATGCGTATGCTAATGATATAGTAATTCTGATTGAAGTTAACTCGAAGAGAGAAATAGAAATTAACGTGAAATTGCAACAGATACAACAATAGGAATGGTGTTCGGGAGAATAAAAGTTCAGAAAAGAACCAGTTTTAAAATTGAGAGGGGAGAATATACAGATAAGGCGTTAGCAAATATACATGAATGCAAGCATGAATAAAAATAGATTCTAGTATGAAATTGTACCGGGCATATGAAGTATCTTGAAGAGAAAGTTAAGAGGAACTATTATTCATTAGTACGTGTTGGAATGTCTCAATTTAACATTGCAAGACCACTACTACTCCAACTTTATAAAGCAGTGAAGATCCCGATGATAACATCTGGGTGCGAAACGTGGTCGTTTGTACTGCGGAATGTTGTATAATCATACCGACTAGTCAGTGTACAAAGACTATGTTTATTACGAATGAGTGGGTGTGGGACTATGTCAGCACACACTTTAAATGTGCTAATGGGAGAATTGCCTATAGAATACGCATACAAAATGGGTGCTGCGGGCAATAATGAGGCGAAAAATCTATTATATTAGAAAAAAGTGAGACAGATTAAGAGGGATTGGAAGACGAATAACTGACATGCGTTTACATGGGTGGCAAAGAAGATGGAATACGACAAAGATGGGACGGAAAACGTAAAAATTCATAAATGATGTCTTTTACTGAGAATAAGAAGAAATGGTTTACACCTGGAAAGACTGCAGCATAATTGATTACCAACCACGGGGATACTAATAGTCACCTAAATAGATTCAGATTGTCTGCAGACGGAACATGTAAGTGTGGACATGAGGAACATGAGACCTCATATTCTGGGACTGTTCATTCTCCAGTGAGGAACGCGCAAAGTATTTGGCACGCATGAGAGACAAAGATATCACACCACCACTGAGTGATGCAATGATAAAAACAACGAAGAATTTCGATGCATATCAAGAATATGTTGAAAGTATAAAATAAATAAAAGATGTCATAAGGCCATAAGGACGAAAGACTGAATAAAAACAAAATGTCGTGGAATGTCGAAGGATGAAAGCACGACACAAGAGATATTTCGCGTTCTCATATAAACTTTTATAATATCTCAATAGATACAATTGTAAAACATTATTAAGAGAATAAAACTGAATTGAATAGAAGCCATTGCATATCAAAACAAATTAAATATATTTCTAGTATGAGTACCTTTAAAAAATATACTAGGGTAACATTTAAGAAAACGGTTTTAATAATTTAAAAGCACTATGTTGAATTTAATGCACTCAAATTTAGAGGATGATTCTTATTTAAACGTTCGTATCTTTTGTAAAAAGACAACATGGATAAATTATGTAAATATGAACTACTGAGAGACAGATGGGTAAACATTCTCGTGGGTAATTATTCCAGTTGAGAAGCTGAAAACACATAAAACAGATTAAACATTTCTTGTTTTGAATTGGATAGTACCGTTTCAGGCGAAACCAAAAGAAACAAATTTCAATTAACATCGATGATTTTATACTAATTAAAATACATTATGTAACTTTTTTCATACGGAAAGAATGCTTTTCCTCAGTTTTGATATTTATCACTTGTTCGAGAAGAATTAAGTTTTTCTCAAAAGACAAATTAGCCATAATGCCAATGTCAAATTCCAGAACCCCCATTTCTAGTTCCCTAACGCGAGCTTTTTTTAACAAACGAAGCACAACATCAACAAGTTCACCCACACAAAAAATCAACATTTTTCTCGATTTTCAAATCAGGTTTATCAATATCATTCCCAAAATCTCCTCCAACTCTCAAACATCTTTATATGAATCATATCAAGCAATATTTTCAATACAATAACTCGCCAAGTGCAATACGTTGCAAAAGAAAATATCGAAGTCAGCAAGCAGTGAGTACCTCTTGGAAGCGCGGGGTGAAAGAGCTCACTGGAGCGCAGCTTTGAGTGAAGCATCGCGGTCGACGGTGAAGGCGGAGCGCAGTGCTATAAGAGAAAGAGAGAGAGAGAGAGAGAAAGGGAGCGAAGAAGAAAAATACGGGGGAGAGAGAATGCAATGAAGGGCCGTGACGAACCAGGAAGGGAATTCAGTGGTGAAGAACTCAGGTGCCGCAAGCAAATGGATCAAAGGGCTGCACTTACATCGCTTGCCATTCAAAGGGTATTAGATACGCTTACATGAAAGGTAGTCGTAATTACTTAATGAAGGTCGCTCTGGGTACGTATGTTAATTTTAATTTCGGTACTGTATGGTTGAGACAGTAAATTATTATAATTCATTATCATATATACTCTAACAATCAAAGAAAGAATAATTCCCATGAGCGAACATCACCATAAGAAGGGAATATAATTAAAATTATGGACAGTCTAGTGTAATAACAATTCTCATTTTTTTTAAAAATGGAAATCATTTCTTCATGGGCAATTATTTGCCAATGCTTGGTTCATGAAATAATTGGATAGAATTCAAAATAATTCGTTTTCTTTCCCACCAAATTACGTCATTACGATTAGATAGCATTAGATAAGTTTAAAGTCACATTCAAATGGAAAATAGTATTTTTAAATATAATACGGGACATCTTCCTTCTCTAGTCTCGTAAAGAAAGTCACCATAGTCAATTTGTCAGGACCTCTATCAGAAATGTTTATAGAATATATTATAATTAACTTGTTCGGTATTATTACTGCCAGGTAAAGTGTTTCTGACGAAGTAGTCACTGTTAATACACAAATTAGTATATAAATAAATGAATGAATACCAGATTATGTTAATTTAAGAAATTTGCAAGATATTCGACATCACACAATTTCAAGAAATGTAATCTCGACTCATTTAACTCGACAAAACCTCTTCGTCAAATTTTAGAATATTACGAGAAAATGAGAAAAATCAAAAAACCAAAATATCGGGATTATCGCGCGGTCAAATATCGGGTTATTAACCACATCATGTCATCCGCGAACCCCAAGAGTATAAGAACAAGGTACAATCACTAGTAACAGAAGAAGGTTGAAAGGGATTTTCATCACTCATGCACACGTTGCTCATTTATCCATCGCGATGTTCTTCATTCTAATTGTTTGTCCTCTTCCTGTAGTCTTAAAAACATTATCTGACGAATCAAAGATTTAGCTCGGTGGTTGTGCCCCAATGCACATGGACGCCGTGCCTTTTCGTACCGCCTGCCTTTGCCAGTGGAGCGTAACTGCTGGAACAGTTAGGCGACGATCGTCCGCGAATCCTCTGGCTAGGCACTCCCCCGGCGCGCGGAGAAACGCAACTGCATCTTCATCTGCAATTCTTCCACTTTCCAGTTGGTGGAGCGGATGAAAAGGTAGGCTTCACGCGAGATTGGAAAGAGAAAGAAAATTCACTTGTCACGGCCGAGTTTGAGCTCTGTGGTTTAGTTTATTCTCAGGGTTCCTCCAAGAATATTTACGATATCTACGATAAACAATTAAGATAAGATTCCTTTAAGACTATGCGCACACTGGCGACACTAGTGTCTTTAGGTCCTCTTACGACAGTGTGTCGTTGGTGTGCACACTTCCCCTGAAGAAACTGGCCAGGATGACGACAGTCCCCAGATAGTTTTGTCTTTTTCCTGTTTGGAGTTCCATTCCTATAAGCAGTCACTGCGACAGAAGTGTCGTCGCGAATATCTGTCTTCGTGAACGTGTTCTGTAGCGTTAAAGGATAAACAAGTTGAATTATTTGAATAAGTTATAAGAAGGGAAAATGCCAAAAAGTTTAAGAGTCCTCAACAGACCTTTAGTGCCAGCCACTTTCATACGCATATAGGTCCAGGGCTGGGACTCGGAAGAATGAACATCAATCCCTACGACCTCACCTTGACTTGAACCCTTCCATCCAACCAACAGATAAGCGCTTAAGGATTTTTGTCTCCCCAAATATTTTCAGGGGTCCTCAATACTTACTTTATTTCCATTTTTTATCCGATAAATTACGTAGAACTCCTCTTCATAAAGGAACGGAATTCTTTAATTAAAAGAGGAGTATTAAATTAAAGGTTAATGGGACACTAGGCGATCAGTCGGATTGCACATTATCTTGAATAATCTCGGTATGAGATGATTCACTCGACGCTTGTGTGCAGATCACACAAGACTTACGAATGGTTGAAATGAGTGGACGCTTGCTCATTGTGGAGTGCTGAAGTGATTTAACTTTTTTATCGTCTGCAAACGCAGGTTTTGTATCCGGAATATCATGAAAAGTCTATGACTATTTATAGCATTCTTCGGATGCACCATTCTCGTTTCTAAGTGTTGAGTAGACTCAAGGCGATTCTTCGATGATCCATCCACCATTGTTCCTTTCTCTTAAAGGAAATTATTAGGATACTTCCACGTCCTCCACGAAAAAAAACCCGTAAGGAATCTGATTTAATGATAAGACATCCAAGCAGATTGAAATAGATAAAAGAGACATTAAATCGTGCAGTAAGAGTACCTTGAATAGCTCACGACGTACAACTCACCAGTGTATCTTATTCCCCCTTATGGATATCATGTTTGCTTAAGCTGAAAAAATAAAAGTCAAATTAAAATTAAAACGCCAACTCATTATTTTCTTTGAACCAATAGTCTGATAAACTGCCTTCCGGGTAGCGCTACTCGTGTCCCTTGGTCAGTCACGGGTTTTGCGTGGATACTACAATTTGCAAATTGCGCCAAAATACCACTTTGTATAAATTTAGAGCCAGAACAAACACGAAGAAAACAGAAGGAAATTGTAATGTTACCTTCCGGCAAAGTTTTGATGAGAGTGAAATTAGTCGCCACCGATGTGTGTGACGAAATTTAATGTTTTACTATATTGGAACAGAGCTTAATAAAGAGTACCTTTGAATTTGACTTTAATCTTCTATAATCATATATACTTACACTATCAAACGTTTTCGCAAATCATTCTACAAAAGATATCAATTTGGTAAATCTAAATTTTTAGAATATTTATAATTCTTTAAATCTTAATGCTCATTATTCGCACAGAATCAGCTAGTAGTTTATAAGTATCATTGAACTTAAATAATCCAGAGAAGAACTCGAAGTAATTACATTATTGACCTGATACAAACAGAAGTAGATTGGATTAAAATTTTAAATATTTTTGATTGAGCGAAAATTTATTACAAAATAACGTCATGAAATTACAGCAGTACATTAAAAGTGCAATAACACACACAAAAAATTTTTTGTTCATTTATATTATTTCATTAAGCAATAAATTAAGTAATATATCAGTAAGAACGTTTTACAAAGGGAGAAATTTACTTTTTCAAATATGTGATACGACTTTTCAAATTAAATACTTATCGCACGAATCTAATACTTTTCTTCCCAAAATAATAAGATTTCATACTTCGTGACCAGGCGTACTAAGTAGTTTGAAGAAATCTAGTTCTAACAGAGAGTCAATTTCACACAAAATCATTGGATTCCTTGAAAGAGAAAGTTGAAAGTATCTAGATTCGAATATAAATCTCAACATGAATGTTCCGAATAATCATGTCAAAGTAGTTAACATAAAATAATTTCGAGCAATATTTATTGCTTCGTAAGAGATACACTTGCCATTAGTGCTACACATGCCAAAATCTTGAGAAGTCCAAATTGGAAGAATGAGTGACGTGTAGGGCGCCCGAATAATTCTCTTCCGATGAAAAAGAAGAATCCTTATCCTAAAGAGTTTTTGACATATTTCATTTCCTATGTAAATTGAAGATGTAGGCCAGATCGCGAAGACTGTAGCTATAGTAACAGTTACAAATGCGGATTTTATTTTTTCATCTTCTTTGCATAAAACGTGTATCACTTATAATACATTTATATATTCTTAATATACAAAATATTTTGATATGCATTACAATTATTATTTAAAAATATTAAAATGTTAAGAAATATTGTTATTCTAATTATTTATTTTTCTTTTTATAAAGTTCAATTAAAAAGACATCTTTCTGGTCTAGTTCACGAAATACTGGCCACTTTATTCGTTTTTACCTACTTCCATAAAACTTGCCAACAAATTTGAGTTCTGTCAAATATTTAATGTTGCGGGCGAAAGAAAAAAGTATTTTTTCTCATCGACAATTTATTTGGTTATAACTTTAAATTAACATTTTTTATATTCATGGAATCATCAAACCTTAATATATTTGTTTTTTTTATGTTCCTTTCTTCTAATGACATTGCCTTGAAAGGTAAAATTTTTAGTTGTCCTTAATAGTAGCGTTGTTATTTTAGCAAATAATGGATCAAAAACGGACATTTTGAAGTTAACAATTCGTGAGAAGAGGTAGATATTGTGTCCTTGTTTCTCCAGCCACCCACGACAACCAAAGAGACAGAAAACAAGTTTTGTTTATCTCGTTGTAGCGTTCATCCGTCGTGCCACTACTGCGCGCCCCAAATAGACTGGTACCGTCGCCGATTCAAGCTGGGGAAAGTGCACCCCGCGATAACGCCACTTCCGGCCGTATCTACGAGGGTGATACGTCGTCGGTTGCCCTCACATAGTGCGGGCCGTGACCACCATACTGCGCCAGTGGCTGTGGCCAATCCCATGAGGCATGTTCCTCTGAAACATACTTAGAAGTCTTTTGGAACGTATCATGCATTATATCTTCAGTTGAGAGAGTTCATTCCTCCACAACATAATGAATTTTTTTTTCAAATGTAAAATTGGCTACTGGCTTTAAATGAATCGGGTAACTTGTTCTGGGAATGTATTTGAACAAAGCATTCAAATACTTCAACTTGTTTTTTTTTTTCAATTAAATCATCAGAGATACACAGTACAAATTATTTAATCCACCTATTCAGATATTCTACACAACAAAATAGAGACAAAAGTTAAGTCATCACTAGACAAAAGACTACAAATTTCGGATATGATAACATTACGCTAATTGAAACAGAAACGGCGATCATTTTTAGGTCTATGATAAAATAGAAGTATTTGTAGTGAATAAAATAATTTATAAGTATAAGTGTAAATATAATAGTACAGTAAACAGAACACATGCAGATGGTGTATTACCTAAAACAAGGGTGTGAATGTAACAGACCTGAACATTAAGGTGGTATATCCGTCAAAGCTATGAGGCTAAAGTACCCTCCAAAAATGTGTCAAATGAGAGTTTGAACCATTCCCTATCCACTATCGATGAATTTCCATTACCTTTTTTCGGCGCAAAATTTTGAATTATTTACCTTTAAATGACTATGGGCGTATGTAGAGAAACTTTCACGAGCTTATGTTTTCTTGATACTCTGGCAAAAGTACCGGCTTAACATAGTGAATAAAACATAGTAACACATAGCAAATGGAAATAGGAACGCAATGACGTTAAGATTTTCATACCTAACGGGGTATTTACTAGAATAATTCACCAAAAACTGTGGAAAATGCTGTTTTAACGGAAATAGCAGTCGCATCACGTGATTGAAGACAATGCGACAAGAGTCAAACGACCATCTAAATATATTATCAAGTTTTAAAACCACAAACTAATTGTCTTCATCCAATAGAAAAAAATCAGTAGAATTAACTATTAATTAATAAGAACTATTTTGGTGAATGGTTAACAAGTTATGTGAATAGTTGGCAATTTGATTTGTCAACGCGGATATAATACCTTAAATCAAAATGGGTAAGTTCGTGTCTTCAAAGATACGAACACTGAATAATAAAACTCGGCATGTTAATTTTCTTTGTACGCCACAGAATGTATCTTCTTTTGGTATAATGCTTAGTTGAAAGTATTTCGCTTAGGTGAAGGTAATGCCGGAGTGCCTAGCATTCCATGCCCGTTGCTCAACTATTGCCCAAGCGCAGCAGAGCACGACGCAATGGTCAGACCACGAGCGCACTGCGACGACAATTGTCTGCAGGTGCCGACATCACTTCAGTTATTTACGACTGTGGTTTCATATCCTTACGGAAATGGCGAATTCTAAAGAGTTATCAGTATTAGTAGTTGTTTCAAAACACGTGCTTGGAAGTTAAACAGTTGCGAGGAACCGAGATAACAGTATGAGGTTAAAGAAAATAAAACTAATAAAGGAATTTGTTTAAAAAATCGTCCTGTTTATTTTTTCCTAACTTGGTTAGTCTGAAATAATTCTGAAATTACATCTGAAAATAATTCTAGGAAAACAATTATTTTAATATAATTACTTACAATTAATTAATTAGGGGAAGCTGAGGCAATAAGATACATTATAGGATAACTTACAGCTTTCAATAAAAATGCTGAAATAAATTACTCAAATTGAATTAATGCCCAATAATTTGTTTTAAATTTTCTGGACAAAATATTTTCCTGTAAATTCTTTTCGAATGTTCGGAATAATTTTTGTCTCTTACTACGCCTCCGGTATCAAACCAACTCTAAAAGAAACTTCTCCCAATGTCTCAATCATTATTATCAATCATAATAAGCACTTTCCCCTTTTTCCTGAACGGGGTGATGATGTAAGAGTCAAAGGATATGACAAGATTTTACTGCAGAATTCCGCCCGTGTTCATATTACGTTTATTTTTTTTGAAATTTATACTAACTGTAATAATTTATGACTTTATAACTAATAATTTATACTAACTCTAATAATTTAAGCACTCTCAGTTCAGACATAACAGAACGTTTAACATCCGTCACTAGTCATTTCACGTCCCTATGAGTTTGTCTTTTTCACATGCCCTAATTCTTCCGACTACTTGCGTCCGAGTTAACATTCTGGTTCCTCTACAAAACCGATGTTAATAGTCTAATTTCTAAATTCTTGTGGGATATAATTTTCCGTATTTCTTAACCAGTGTATCAAGATTTGGGAGTGCGTTCCAGGTATAGCAGCCTCCAAAAGAGACAGCTCCTTCTCCAGAGTATTGGGGTGGTGGTCATGAGTGGAGGTGATGGACATGGCACGAGGCTGTCAGCACACCAAGACTTTACACTATCTATAATACACGTTCGTGAAAAAAAGTAAGCAAGTGCAAACACATCAAACGGTTAGTTCATTGAGTGGGGAATAAAGTATTTTTACATTTTTGTCTTCTTATCATACATGGAATACAACGATGAAATGTTAATAAAAGCTCACAATGTTTAAGGTCGTATGCCCCAACTGAAAAATACCAGATCGGTTAAATATGATCAAAAGACTTGTAGCGAAGTAAGGGAAGGAATCTTCCAACTTGATACATCTTTCCTGATTGAAGTTGATTCAAATGCAGTGGGATACTACGTGACAGTTTTAAATGACATTGTATGAGTAACTTGATTCATCGAAGTATTACGGAGCATTAAGAGCGATAGTCATTGTGTAGAATATGTGTTGAAACTCTTAGATGCTTGGTAGGCCCTTTATGGGTAAATGATTCCCTTTCCCCAACATACAACACACACACTTTGGAACTATTCAGAAGGTCAATAAGAGTGATTTGGTGAATCAAATTATTCTGGATGCATTCTCCATAGTCACATTGTCTTCATCGAAATGAGCCATCCACTGTCCACAGCTGAGTCATTGCTGACTCCGGCCTATACAAGCTTACTTTATGCTGTTGAGGCTTCTTGTAACGGTGTCGTCAGTGGAGTGAAGCGATACTACGCGTGAGCGGTTTGCGGATATCATGCAACACCCTGGATCGTATTCATTGGGATTGGAGCTTTGCAATCTATAAACAGTTTCTCGTGTTATAGGATGTTCGTTCATGCTCTCGTAAGTTGCAGGAATCTTGAAAGACTACAGAGTACACTATATGTTACGACTTTGGTCACAAAGGCCCGCAATATTTATTTTTATTTATAATTACTTATTTTTGTCTTACGGCGACGTTCAATCCGTGAAGCCTGCTCTTCTACCTAACCATGACTTGGAAGAGGAAACTGGGAAGGAATTGGGAAGAGATGTTGGGTTTCCGGGGAACTTATGGTACCAAACCCACATTTGTCGAGTAGGCGTGGGAAAACCCAGCTCACCTTGTTCGACTAAGCATGGTTTAAACTCATGCTCTACCGCTCAACAACATCGTGAAAGCTATGACGCTATCGTTAGAACACCGCTCAGTCATCTTCCACGCATTCCAACTAGAATATTTACTACTTCTGGGAAGACGTTACCGGGGGATGCTTTAGTTCAATACTGTGGTTTGGCAAGTTGTTTCCGCTAGTGATCATCAGACCAACATTACCACCGACACCACACTCCGGTATTGTCAGGGCTGACATCGAATTGGAACGCTTACTGTCCTTCCATTAGCCAATGCATTGTGATTTCCGAGCTCCTACATCCACGTACTACGGGTTGCTAACGTTATTACGTACGGGCTTAGCGGGCAAGAACTTCACAGCGTCGTACCGTTTACAATGCTTTAGCTGGCCTTTGCCCACTTAGCCCCTATAGTCGCCACCTCGGGCTTCGGCTTCGACTCCGTCCCTGTGGCTTAGCCCACAATCCAGTAGTAAATACATCGATTGGACCTGATGACCGAAATTCGGTCGATAGAGCTCTCGCCAACTAACAAAATAAACGGAAACAAAATGCCAAACCACACTTTTCATTCTGATTATTTTTTATTTGAAATAACTAATTATTTTTTACTATATTCTAATTGATGAAAAAATATATTTTTACTATTCTTAGGTATAAAATATTTAAAATTTTTGCACATTATCCAATCGCGTACCCTTGACACCAACCACAGCAGTGCGAATAGGTTCTCACCCTCCTTCGCGTGACCACATCAGTGGGTCCGAAATTTTCCGACGACGATGACAAAAATAGAGATGCATCGATCAATAGTTAGCATGGTGGAAGAAAAGCAGAGACTGGTTGGTTATATAGGGTCTCCCGTTTTCAAAGTCGTCCTTCGCTGAAACAAGAGTGATGCAATCGCTTGCAGCGTTCATTTGAGGAAACGCAATGGAAAGAGCAATCGCACAAGGAAGCCAATAAGCAAGAGGAAGAGACGGGAACGAAATTGAACGAGTCAAGAGGATTTCGCAATTACAGTACATACCGTAATGAGGTCGTATCCGCTTCTCTACATTAGTGACATAATGTACTGGATTGCATCAGTATTTCTGGTGGCATTTATAAAATTCTTTACCTGATAGTATAAAAACCATTTTAATGCAATTTCATCATACAATGAAAAATTAATCATAAAAGCAGGTTTTATGTTCAAAGGTATAATCTAATCTCACAAAACATAACATAACAAAGTGTCATGTGAGTAACAGATCGATTATAAAAAATAATTTAATTTTAAAGTCTTTTCGGGAATATATTAATTAATGTATGTATTAAAAACGCATTCACTGTGAAAACACTGTCGATTGATGTGACCTTGTATCTTCTGTGGAATGCTGTTTGTAAATTAGACTTTTTTAAAAGAATTATTGTTCGTTAAAAACATATTTTTCGCATTGACTTCGGGAAAGTATGGTTCATTAATATGGTTTCATTCATCTTAAATGTTTTTAACGAACTATAATTTTTTTAAAGAAGTCTAATTTTTAACTTGTTAGAAAATTTTATAAACAGTATTTTATATGCTTCGCTGAATATATTAATAGAAAACAATATCACTGATTGTAAAAAAACACACACATTTTGCGCATAATATTTGGGCACGATCAAAGGATTGTCATAACAGCAAATTATGCATATTGTAATTCGCACGCATATGATATATTTTTATATATCTTTTATGCTTTATCAATACAGCATACCATATTCATACACAAATCAACACATAACAAATAATGGAAAGTGGGTATGATTTTGGTTAATACTCCTCAGAGGCATAAAATTGTCAACAATAAAAGACAAATTTCTTCAACGTAAATATTGAATGAATTCTTTGTTAAAAAACGGTATTCAATTCCTTGAATTGTAAAAATAACCAATAAGCTTTATCAACGATACAAAACGCAAGCATGCACTAGATAAGATTGCGTGATTCTTATACAGTTATCGCTCCGATGATGTAATTAGAAATTGTTCCTTGGATAAGCAATTATTGCCGCCTCGAAAGACCTAGATTTTCAAACCGATTTGTTTTTAGACCCGTGTACAAATATTAACGAGCAACCTATTGATTTATTGGACTTAGAAAAAATATCTATTTTGCATTATTCTGTTAAGGACTAGACTAAGACATGAACGAAATTATATTCGCAAGTAAAAGTTCTAATCGTAATAGAATTTTGAGGACATATTGAAAAATACCAAAAATGAAGACTTGACCCTTAATATATATTACAGGTGAAATTATTAAAATTATTTAATATTGCTTTCATTTGAGACAACATGTATCAAGTGTTCTTACATGTATCAACATGTATCCATACAAATCCTTCATCTGTTTAATAATAATAATAATAAGAATTTTATCTTGCCAAATTTCATCTCAGTTTTTTATATTCAATTCACTTGGAATAAGTAAAGACAACTTCAAATCAGAAGCATGAACTAGAAGTTCATATTGACCAATATAAACTACCAATTTATGCTCATAAACAAATCCATCTTACATGCTACCCACTTCTTATGAGCGATCAGTGAGTTCAAAAGACGATTGAAATAAATTAGCATAAGGAGACTCACAACTTCCTGATCTTTTGATTCTATCATTTCGTTTAATCTGCAAGGTTGAATCCTCTTTAGCTCCGAAAAAGATGTGAAATGAAAGTAAAATATTTTCTCTAGGACAAATCAAGCATATTAAACTATAAGATAATTTCCCAACAATTCTTGCCAAGATACGGACACTATTAGAATGGTAATCATTATCAGTTCACATCAATTTGGTCGACCTTCAATAAAAATCTACTAACAAAGGCGACCGACCTTCAACTTTACCGTTTCTTGCATACACGTACCGGGCAGGAGCAGTACGATATTGAGAAAGCAGTCATTCATAAAAGTGGAAATAGGAGAAGGGACAATTTTAAAATTCAAGGGCGTGGGCTGCAATCAAGGGTGTCAAGTGAATGAGAAAGGGTACATTGTTTCTGGCATTGAACTCCAGGAACCTACAAGAAATCTAAACCACGAACAGTGGATCATTTATTTTCAACTATGCAAACATCTTGTTTACAATAAGAAATCGTGTATATCTGCTGTAAAGTATTTGTTTTTGGTTTTATCCTAATTAGCATGTAGTATGAACAAGTTGCATACTTTTTTCTGCGTAAAATTATTTGATATAACTTAGGAAATGAAATTGAGGAGAAATCATTAAATAGCAGTTAATGCTCAAATTTAAAATTAAACATTATAATACCTTTTGGAGTTTAGAAAATAAGTCGCGTCCTATTGTACTATGGAACGTGAAATTACGGAGAGGAAAATCACACCTGATTTTGAAAATAGGCCTAAATATCATAGTTTGAAATAAACATTAAAATCTCAGAAATCACACAACACAAATTTTGAATTGCCACTAACAAATTTATGTGTGGTAAACAATATCTATGAGCAGTAGGAGTCACGGAATTGGTCCCCCGCACGCATTAAATTACTCCGCTTCCATTCAACCAATTGACACAGTCCCAGTATGTACCATGTCGTCATAGCGCATCCCCGCCACTTCCCCGCAGCGATGTCACGCATCCCCACCACATCCACTACGTCTTGTTCTCCATCCACCTCGTCGTCACCACAACCACGCTGAACTATCGCACGCCGCCGACGGTGTCCTGTCGGACGCACGGCCCCCACTGCCCAGCCGTCGCCGCGCCGCGCCGCCGTCGCCGTCGCCGTCGCGCGGTCACACCACTCGGCCTCCGCTTCCGTCGCTGCCGGACCGCATTCCTATTGGGGCGGTGGGGGCAAGGTTGAGGTCGCGGTGGCGTGCGGTCGGAGCAGCAGGACGAGCGCGGGGAGGGAGTCAAGCCGCTCCCCGTGCGAGGAAGGGGCCCCGGGGGAATGACACTTGGTCAGCGCCTCGCCCTCATCTTCGCAGAGGGGGCGATTGCTCGTTAATATAAAGAAGACAGTGCGTGGTCGAGGTGGTATTTATATTCATCACTTACCAAATATGAGCACTCACAATGAACGAGATCCGAAATGATTTGTTCTTATAAATACAGTAACTTTCCAACTATCTGGATCAATTAAGACTAGACCCAATCGATAGCAAATATTCGTATAGTTGAATTTCTTAAAAAAAAAGTTATTCTTAAGGCACAATGACTATGGTATTGTTGAGAATCGTTATGTGGTGGAAATAACTAGTAACAAACACTCATCTTGATGAGGAAAAACAAAAACTAGCTCGGAACATAGTGTAAAAATATAATTTTATGACATAACAGGTTTACAGTTCGCTCAGTACAGAAAAAAATACAACAATTTTGTTCACTCATCGATCCGGATAATGGTGTTCGGTTAATAGAAGATCTACTGCACGTAAATGGTATGACGCCAAAATGCAGTTGAAAACCACATATGACAACGTGGAAGGCAAATAGCTGTTTCACTCACAGAAAGCAATAAGGGGACTAATTGATCTATTCAGATCAAGTACCTAAATGAAAACGAGAGAAAACCCCAGATTAAATCTATGGATAACCAGGTGTAAGTTTATCGATCTCAAAACTGTTAAACTAATAAAAGTCTATTATGAAAACTCAGCATACGTAAATGTCAAAACAGAACATTTCATGTCACTTTCTAATCCAACTTCCCAATTTAAATGTCCAAAATCACAATGAAATTCGTAGATGCATAAAATCTACGACGAATGTTCTTTTTTCTTTAACTGAATGGTTTTCATTCACAAAGCAATGAACATACACCGATTTCTTTTTGTAATCTAAATTACTAAGAAAATCTTTATCCCGTTTAAAAACAAGAATAAAATGGTGAAATTAAAGATAAATGATTAAAATTATCTCTTAAAGTCACAGTGATACTGTTATGTCAGTATTAAATAGATAAAAGAATAATAGATAAATTCAAATAGATAAAAATTGTATCAAGTATTAAATACATAAATAAAATAATGTTATTTGTCTCTACTAATACCTAATGTTTAAATGCATCAACGCGAAATAGATATGCTTATTAGACAGAGATTAATAATAAGTTTTCATTGAAAAATAAATTAAAGAAAAATTTCAATTTTTTCAAAATTCACTTCAGTTTGTCAAAATGAATCATTCAACTTTCTAACTTCGTTTTTAAATTCATAGTCAATATACTTTTACTCCAAATGGCAGATTTGTAAATCTACAGTGGATTACTGAACATACCCTTGTAGCAATTACTTCGTATTTTCTTAAACATTTCTAAGTCTGGTATAAATATAGCACTTTTTTAACACCATGTTTGTCTGTTCGATCTAATTTCTTTAGTCCATTGATGAAACTCGCGTAGAATTTCACGATTATTGATACAAATAATGTGAATCATAAGAAACTAAGCATTCAAACTGCTCATGACTCACCATGAGTCACTCCATGAGAATAGCATTGTTTGTTATAATAGTGAAGACTTATAAATGAAAAAGAAAACACAAAAAGTAAATACTGCTAGATTACTGGAATGATATTTTCTTCATAAAAATCAAATAGACACGTAACTGTTATGATCACTTTTTATTTTTCATCCAGTCTACTGAAGAACGTTTCTAGATTACTGCCCGATATGCTTCTAAAGCAATTTTCTATTATTAGTATGATTTTTAGCCATTTTTCTGTAGTAATAATAATAGTGTAAAACAATACATTTAATGAAACAGCAAATTCTATACCTATTTCACAATTACAAATAACATCTTTAACATTATTTTTTTCAACTCTATCTTACTTTCCTATACATACTGTAGGAAAAATACTTCAATGACAGTCGCTTTCTTATTGGAATAGCAGAATACTAGTGAACTACGTGAAACAAGTTAATAATAAAATTGATCAAAAAGCTTATCAATATCTCATAAAAATACATTAAGATATAAAATATACTTCAACTGGTCACATTTTAAAGTCTAAATTGCTCCTGAATATTATTTTTTTCCTCACATGTCAGGGCCTCTACATCACGGCATACGATGGTGCTGCTTTATGAAAGCCATGGTTAGATTAATAAGGTATCGCAAGTTATAACAAAGTATAATTGTAAAAATTATTATTTCTGGATTCAAACAGTGACACAGTTTGATAAAACTGACTCGGTGTCTTACCGGAAAACGGAAGCACCAAATGAATTATTGTTTCCATAATATCTAAGCAACTCATTTGTACTTTACCATGGCGGACATACATATTAACAAGTAAAAATACTATCACAACTGTCGGGTAATATGGGGTTCTCCTTTTGTATTATCATGAAACTGAAGTGGTAGCAACCGAGTTTCGTATCTGCACTTTCCAAGGACTATTTTTGGCTCACGCTTGAACGGGGAAAGCGTACAATGATTGTGTGTTGTTCCTATCGCTTGCACGCACATGGGTTGTTATAGCTTTCTCACTTTTCGTAAACAACGGAAGGGATGCATTGGAAGCAATAAATAAACATTACGAAAGAGAATAACAACATAAAATAAACATTATAACTCGAATACCAACTGGAAGAGAAACTGGAGTTAAAATGTTGCAAGAACTAAACATCCAATTAATTGCAACATACAATATAACGCAGAATTTTCCATCAGGTCACACGAACTACATATGAATAGATCTGCGTTTACGTGGTTTCAGTAAATATGAAAAAATGGTGATGTACTGTGTGATGAAAAATGAGATAGGTTGACGATAGTTGAAACATTTTCAATTACGGACCTTATTCCACCAACACCCAGTCTAATATGTGTATCCACATACAGATAGAGAACTATGCGTGTAAAAGTAACTTCAGTTCAGAATTTATTCTTTTGCTACATGTATTATGTAAAATTGAGCACTTGTTTGTTTCAGATAATTGTAGTAGTATTTATTAATAATACACTTTTCTAAGGAATAAATACAAGTAAATAAATTAGGTAAAAAGCGAGGAAAAATAAAAATAATAAAAGGTAAAATTTACCAGGATAATTTGAAGATGTTGAAAAAGTGTTCAGCACTACAATTACATTTACGAGAAAAGTTCTGTAATGTAAGAAAATACTTTTTACAGATCTTATGAATAAAACTCCCGAGAACGATTTCTAGGAAGTACTCGACATCCAATGGTGTGTTTAGAGTTAAAATGAGTACATAATTTTTTAATACACGACGTCATTGATGCCAATGAAATAGTTGAATTGTATCATTACTCTTCCTCTTAACTCTGGTTTATGATAAACCATCACTACCATTCTCAAGCATATCAATACACAACGAGACATTTCAATTCACGATTTACGATCAAAAAATAAAAGGCAAAAAGATGACCATGTATGATAACGCAAATACCACAAAATATAATATAGAACTAATATAAAGTTAGAGATGAAAATTTTCAGACTGAAAAATTAGGTACAAAACTGGACATTGACACTGTGATATCAATGATTAATCAATGAAGAAACAACAATCAAGAGAAGAAATTATTAGTAATCAAGAGAAGAAAAAACATTAATAACATACAGTAGAATTCCAATTATCCGAAATCCAAACACCCAGATCGTCAAGAATCCGGATCGATGGGTAAAAATTAAAATTGTTGTTTTGTTAATTATGTTAATAAACTACTGCTATTTGTTTTACTCTACTGAATTAACTGTAATCACTATAGACCTCTTACATCATTGAATTGTTGTTTTGGTTATATATTAAAGTAGCTTTTTGTTTTTTTCAACGTTTTTGTTTTTTCTCAAGTATATGCTATTTCTTTGTAACTTTTATATAAAACTAACATTTTTGGAAGAAATCCTATTTTCCGGATATTTGATTACACGGACCGATACCGGCTCCAATTGATCCGGATAATTGGAGTTCTACTGAACAAAATAAGATGGAATATTAAATATTAAAAAGCTCTATAAAGATGAGTCATACGAGCCAATTCGTTTGCTGTGGTAATTAAATTACTCATGAGTGTCTAGACATTCGCTCGTTGAGCGAAGTGACAGACAAATCAAATCTCCAAAAGCTTGATATAGTTGTAATCCTATTAAATTCTGCTTATTAGGAAGCATAAAGACTCTCATACTCAAGTACAATCATTGTTAAGAATTACACGCTCATAAAACTGATCATTAGACATGTGACTCTGTAAATTTCCATTTTATAATTATAAAGATATTACCGTTCAAATAACTGTCTATGTGCATTACAGAATACTGAACTGAAAACAAAGACAGCAAAGACTAGAAACTGATTCTTTACATCAAAGACAGCGGTGGCTTAGTTGTAGCAGCTTCGCTCCCAACGTGCTACTCAGTAATAGAACGCGAGTTCGAATTCACTGTCCAATGAACTAAGTGAGGTTTTCAGATGAGGTCTCCATCACTTCCTCCAGACCGACGCCTTACATTCACCGGCTACACAACATCTCCCCTACCCGATTTCTTCACCCAATTGATGTAGTCAGGTGGAATCATGTTTAATGGTCTGAACCTCATCACATTGTACATTTCATGAATTATACAAATAAAGGGGATAAATCATTTATACTAATCAATAAATAAATAAAATTTGATAAAGTTGAACAGGGGCGAATTATTTCAACATTATTATTATTATAACGCCGACTGAGATGTATGATTAAGATGAAAAAGAAATCTCTCTAGTAACTAAAAATATTGATTGAAATCAGTTTTCATTAAACCAAGCATATCCGTCAAAGAAACAATATTAGCGCTTATACTACTTCTGTAACTTTAAAAAGAGTGTTTCAGTAGTATGACTAGAAGTTATTTTGAAAAAGCGGGGCATCCAAAAATAACAAAAACCCAGGAGGAGAGGTATTTGATATTGGATAACTTTTATTGAATACTTTTAACTACAACACGTAGTAAAATTTCTAACCCTTGCCATCGATTCTCTGACAGTTCGTGTGATGTTTGGGTTTGTCGTACCCATCAATGAGACTTATCACATGATCCCGCATCGTCTTCCGGGATGGTGGGTCACAAAGTGTCCTTGAAGGCGTCAGACAGGAACACAGGGGTCGGTGGGACCTTGACCTTGGTTAGGTCACAACCTAAGCGCGCCTGGCGCGCAGTCGCTTGTTATGCTGCCGATCCACCTGTCGCATTGCCGCACCTCCCTCCATCCTCACCCATCCTCAGCGAAAGAACATATACAGACGAGGAGGCACTAATGTCCACTTAGCGCTCATCCACCGCGCCTAGAGGGCGTTCAACCCATTACTCATACGTGTGATTACGATGCTCATTTCAGTCTATGTATACATAAAAGGATACATGATATAAATGTATGCATTAAATGTGTTCTTGCATTAAACACGAATACAATAAATGAAAGAACGTAAGAAAATGGGTTGAGTTAGCCATACTCTGAGAAAACATAATAAAGAACCTTATAATGAAGTCTCGTTTTTGGATCCTTAAGACACAAGAACAGTTGGCGAAGTAGCACTCTCGCAGACACAGGGAAAAGAAACTGGAGTGAGCTGAGATCTACAGAAAGTTATAGAAGACACCTGAAAAGACTCGTAGACGACCTATTCTAAAATGGGGTTATGATAATTATGAAAAGATAAAATGCTACAAAGAATTTTTGTTAAAATATTTCACACTACATTACGAAATGGGGTAAAAGCCAAGACCGAACCATGTTAAGTGTGTGTGCGACAACGATTTCTATGAAAAGTGTTTTCAACAACATTCGCATTTGCTCAGAAGATTAGGGAAAACCGGGATGTTATCACTTCGCATATACGGAGTAAAATATCACACACATTGCTCGTTGTAAAAGAAAATATGCGGTTGCACCATAGACACACATGACGCATTCCGAAGTCAAATATATTTTACATTCTTCCTAACTCCTGGTATACAGAGCACATCAAGAATTGTCAGTAAGAAAGAATAAACAGATATAAATAGGGAGGTAATATGTTACTCTATACTTGAAAGTTAATGTAAAAGGTCCTAGTAAGGATTTCTTATTTATATTTCTTCTTGTTCATGTTTGTTCTGTATAATATAGGCGTAGTATTATTATTTCTCTTGAAGTATCTCATATTGGTTAATAGTTATTTATTGTAATATTTGATGTATTTTTTATTTTCATATCTCTTTCTCTCCTGTACAGAGAATAAGTCACTATAAATGGAAGCAAAATTTATTACGCATCAACATTGCTTTGACCCACACATGAATAGTAGGTAGATTGCGTAAAAATTTGGCACAGTAACATTTCAGCCATAGATAGAGAAAAAATAAATTTAAATAACATCAGAAATTCTTTTGGTTGCTGGTTGTACTGATATGATGATATTAGTATTGAATACTGATCGTATTTATGGGGAGTTTACGCACTGAAAGGGATTCGATAAGATTGAGCTAATTAAACCATCATAACTACAGTAGTATTAGAGTAACGAACTCAAAAACGCTTAAAAATATCATAGTGAAAATGTATAAGAGGGATAAAATTGTCAATGGGTCAGTTAAATTTGTCTGAAATGTAGAAATATATAAATTGTTTAAAAATAATTAAAATTTGGGAGAATTAATCCAAATGGAGGAAGTTTTCTCAATTTAACCTATTTAAAATAATTGGTACATTTTGAGAAATCGTCAACTTTTTTGTTATGTTCAATCCATTGACGTCACTTTTACTGTCAAACGCTGCCTAACTCTGTGCTCGTGTGTGTTTCTTTAAATATAGGCGTCACCTTCACCTTGGAATAATCGTTGAGAAGAATCCCGAAAGAAACTTACAATGTAACCGCTTGAGAGCAGGAGATACGTGACTGGAGACAACCTAACCCTCAAGGAATGCCATCATGCAACAACGTTCTCTGCTGCGAGGCAGGGAGACTTAGTCAGCCGGCAACACTCCAGACCCTCACCAAGAATTTCTTGATCTTAAAGTTAAAGAATTTAAATGAGGTTTTTGAGGAGAGTTGTTTCCAAGATTTCACAGAAAAAGAATCATAAAAGGTTTCCGGAGCAATTGAATAGAGAAAATTATAAACACTCAAGATTTATGTGTGATTGTACATCAGTCAATCTTCGGTTAGTTTCCACGCCAAATTCAAAGTCAACGCTAATAACACAAAGAGTTGTTTAGAAACAAAGAGTAATTGGTTTTAAATAAATACGCTTACATAAAACAATTCGTACATTAATCATTTTAATCTCCATTTGTGAATAAGAATTAATGGTATGGAATTCTTGGCAGTCTAGTTGGTGTCGCAACATCGAGTAAAAATTTAACGTTTCGGCTACCATGCGGCAGACTTCAGAAGTCTCTTGGTCGGTGGTAACAATCGAAATCCAGTGCCAAAGCACGTCTCGTGGATGTACTTAAATACTTCATGATGCTGGCTGAGGAAACCACTAAGAATATGGCTAAATAAAATTTTAATAGACATTTCAAGAGAATTTATTAAGTCTTAAGAATTAATAAAATCTACTTAACTACTATTTCCCAAATATTTTATCGCAGTTCAATTTACTTGGACGAATAACGTTATTTCTTTTCCCCACCAGACGTAAAAACGTGACTGTTTCAATGAATTGATGGTTAATTATTGCAACTTTATTTTATTCACTTTATTTTCTTATGCGTCTTTGGAATATGTGGCGATAGCCGGGTAGCTGGGTGAGGGTAGCCCTGTGTAAAACGCTCTAACACGTAAATTTTTTTTAGTGTCAATATCAATATCCTTTAATTGAATCCTCACAATTAAAACGGAAACCTCAAGTGACCGGTGAAGTAAAAATGGCGTTTGGATTCTGGTTATTTCCTCATCAAACACATTGGGATATGAGTGTCATTGGAGAAAGTAAGTGATGTATTGCAGATATAGTGCTTCCGCATGGACGACCTAGGGCCCATTCGTGTTTGAACTTCTCAAAGCTTGTCAACCTCAAGTGACATCGAGGACTATCTCTAGACCATGTCTATGCGCTGAGTACCTCCAAGCTACACAAGCGTTTAGATTCTCATTGAGGTTCTCATTTCTTAGAAGGAATAATACCGCATTGCTCGAACAAATGCTGTTGTTCTATTGGAAGACACTGACGAAATATTCTACCTTCACTTTCAAACTCGCAATAATTCCATCGTCCTTCTGTAGATAAATGTCATCGTCATGAAAAAAGTCATTGTCGAGAAGCAAAGGAGAAAATGGTCGCGTGTGGCGTAAACAAATGGAGAGGATAACACTTAAATTACAAAGAAAAGAAGGCAGTTTCTTAATAGAGTCAATAACAATGTCCGGACATAGAAAAAGAAGAACAGGTGAAATCAACAAGAGACTTGACTTCAAATTTTGAAAAACTAGAACCATTTTAAATTCTGAAAACAGTTTCACATCAGTTTCGGTTCGTGATTTGTTTGAAAGGAGATAGGCAGTTGGTTTTGTTCTTTAAGTAGATCCTTCTCTGTTATAGTCTTTATTTAATAACTGTAAAAAGTTATGAATAAAAAGGATGTGTACTTGTCTGACCAATGACGATATCGTCAGCTCTCTGATAAAGAGTTTTTATAACCGCAATGTATCAGTATGCAGTAACTCTATAAATCCTGCCCATGCCACCTAAAAGACATAGTAAGGGAATATTCGTAAGGGATAAACCCATAGCAATGGTGCAGGGAATGGCTTGCTTCGCCAACAGCTACGGGAAAAGGACGTAAAACCGGAATATTCTGCCGGAAGAGGCCACAAACCCTTCTCGGTTGTTCCCACTCTTCTTGTGCGAATGTCGTTCGTTGGATAAGCGCAAGTGTAAAGTGACAGCCGCGAATGGATGTCTTGCAGAGATCCAGCGGCGATGCGTCAGACGCCGCCGCACAGAGCCTCCTGTGGAGTACCGGCGTCGGCGCGTCGCCGGAGGGTGGCGATCGATCAAGGCGGGCAGCAGTGAGCGGCGCCGCGACGACTCCGCCTCCATCGCCTCCAATACCGCCACTTGCAGCATCATGTCCCACTACGTCATTACATCTGTCTCATCCACTGCTTACCCCATTCCATCAGTCTTCACTCCTACCTACAGTACCGTTCACTAGCCAACCCCAGCAAAAGCACAGTCACGTTTCGAAATTCTTGGCTGTCCGGTTGGTGCCGACAATGAATTGAAACAACGTTTCGTGCTGGAAGCTTCTCCGGATCACGAATAGTCGTTACGACAGAAGAAGTTACGTACTCGGAAATGGAAACGTCAAGTTAACCTTCTATGATCATGCATCAATAACTTCATGATGTCGGTCGCGGAAACCTCCAGAAATACCAATATCATTATATTCTCTGACTCATCCATCCTCAACCATAACTTGAAAGCTGTAACCGAAATTGATGTATGATAGTAAATCCAAGGAATTTTTGTATGTCACTAAGTATATTCTCGTGAATCTCTCGGAGTGTTACTTGTCAGCATGAATTGAGGTGGGAAATACATTTTTTTTTCAAATACGAGTATGACACCAATAAAAATGCGTAGTAGTTCTATGGTATGTTGTGATTCGAAAAGAAAATTTAAATGAATTAGATTTCGAAAAATCCAGCTGGTTAGCAGTTAAATAAAAACAAAACAAAAAACGAAGAAGATTTCAAAATGATGGCAGTGTAGAATTGGGGTACCAAGTGACACCATATAATGTTCATCACTACTTTTAAAAATTGTTTCAAACTGTTACTTATCCCTTCATGGCACAAGCGGAAAATGCACTCAAAATTACCCCACCCTAAAACAGAAACGAACCGCTGATGTGCTAGTTGCCATTAGTACCCAGATAGGACGAACGACTTATGACGATTTAATAGGTGGATTTAATTGACGAAGTAGGAGAGAATCCATCTTCTGAAAGGTATGTTACGATACCTAAACTGTTCGCCATACGTGAAAACTATTAGTGGCATAATTGTTCACATCAACGATTTACACAATAAAGCTCGCGACATCATGTCTACAAATGCTAATTTGAATGATCTTAGAAACGTTATTAAATATACAAGTGTTAAAATAATTTCATTTTAAGAGAGTTATTTTATTTTTCCGAGTAAAAGAAGATTGATATAAGAAAGATCCCGGGTAATCATCTAGTATAACATACAAATATGTGTTTGTTCGTCCGGTACAAGAATAATTATAATCAAAAGGTACAAAAGTCCGTAAGAAGGTACAAGTATATACCTGATGATGGATATTTACAAAAGTTTTTGAGATTATGAGAAACTGTCTAGAATATTTAAAATTTTTACCCACTTCTTGCGAACTGTAATGTATGCTGTTTTCGTGACAACCCGACGTTAAAATAGCAATTTATTAAATACGGCGTGCGTCGACAGGAAGGGCAGGTAGATGACAGGACTATTTCTGCGGAGACATCAAGATATAATTTTACTAGACTTGAGAAATATATAATTTATTACTATTTTACAAGTATTTACCAAACTTCGTTATACTGTGTAAAGCTGCCAGGAAGAAACATCCTAGTGACGTAGGGTGAGTTAAGCTAGTTTTTACATTATTTGTACGATCAAAACTCACAAATGAAGCATCGTACGTTAGAGCATTAAAAGGTGTGTTGACGAATCCCTATTATTCCATATTTCACCTTTTCCTTTCCGAGATATCAGAATTGAAAAAGTACATCAAGAAAAGACACTACTTGTCTCATTTATTTAAAGGGATATTACTTGAATACTTGAGTATGAAACTGAACATCGCTGATGCGTCTGACGAAGCTGAAATAAACAATGTTCGTAGGGAATTGTGCGTGAGATACGTGATGTGCTATATTATACAATATTCACGACGGGTCTCATGTCCCGTTTACGTTGTAAATGCTACAAAATGAAACCTAGTGAAAGGTCCCTTCAACTAGCAGGTGGCAGAAAGCAATATGTCGTATATCCAGGTAAGTAAAGTGGTCTTGCTAATAGCATCTTTCACCAGCATCCTTATCGGCCGGATAGTACAACTCGGATAACTTAATCGACAGATAAGGGTAGATAGTCTTTTTTCATGCTCTATGTGTTGGGTAGCTCTTTGATAAAAAATATGTTTCTATAAATGATCTTGAAAATAAGTATAAATAATGCTCTCAAATCAAAAAAAGATAAAAAGAAATTAAAAACCGAATTAGTTGAAGCACATGAAATGTTTTTTCTTATGTTAATGTCACATGAGGCGTAAATTTGGATGAAAATAATATCAATTGATAAGTGCTGGATGTTTTAATAGTGTGATTTTTGATATCGTCCTTTTCTTGATTCTTTTTAAATTAATGTTTCCTTAGAGTTTCTTCCATTTTCAGCCCGCTCCTCGACGAAAACACAAGCTTACGGGGTGATATTTTGCGTGGCAGTATGTTATTTTGTAAACAAACCGTGTCACTGCCCCCTACGTTTTCATCATTCGGTAGCATTTCAGCGTTAATTCTCGCGATAATGGCTACGTCGAGAGATACCCTACCCGATGAATAAGTGTGGTAAAAGGCGCAAGATCTAACACAGTTGGAACTGAAGGGAAAGATGGACGAAAGGAGGAGGGTATGATAAGGGACATAGACCGGTTAGTCGCATTTACCAACAACTTTGCTCACTGCAAGTTATATCGATCTGTTAGTTACCCCCTTGGCAAGTACTCGGCAGATATATCTGTAGTTAAAAGAGATATAGAACTATATAACAATTATATAACTATAGTTAAAGAGTGGTGAAATACTATCTTAGTCAAATTAAACGTCCACATGATCGTACAGAATGTTAGTTTCATTTAATTTAATCGTTTTTATCAATTTCAAGTTTAAATAGTGTATAAATATACGAAAATCTACCATAAGACTGTAACTTATATATATATATATATATATATATATATATATATATATATATATATATNCTCAACATTCTTATAATGCTAACAAAATTCTCTTAAAAGTTAACACTTCTTGAGAATAGAAACTTTCTCTCGCATATCCTACTAGTAAGTGTAGACACACTAGTTCCCTAGGCTCGGTACAAATTCCAAATTCAGAGATTTAGTTCCTTATTCTGAGTCTCCTAAAAACCAACCAACATCGCTCCATTATTGCACAAATTAGTCCTCAAAGTTGGTCCTAGGGAAGTGCCAAACGGTTTTGTGCTCTGGTCTGTGTTGTTTTGGATTTCTTGCAACTATTTAACCATTAAATTGAGCCAATGGGAAGCATAAAGAAAAATAAATAATGTCTGCAAAATTAAAAAAAAAAAGGTAAGTGCACATCGATTTCCGAAAAAGTGTTTGGAAAATAGCTGGATTGTCTGATATAAACGACCTTTAACATTTTCTTTAACTTCATAATTTTGATTTCATAGAAGATTCTATATACATTGAATAAAGTTATACTGAGGTTAATATATTAATATTATTAGCAGGATCATGTTCCTTTCAGTTTAATACTAGTGCAGACACTATTGTTATAATTATTGTATACTATTGATTAGACATGTAGTGTCTGTATCCTTGCGTATATAAAAAGTGCACATCTTGGATTAAACCACAAAGTAAAGTTGAAATAAAAAACAACTTTTTTTCAACTTTTGAAAGTAGGAATAAACTTGAAAAGAATTTGAGCAAAGTATTTAAAAAGGGGTAAGAAGAAATAAAAGTTAATTCTGTTGGAATGAATTTCCCTGACACCACTTTGCAGAACTCATACCAAAAATGTAATTATAATTCTTAATCATTAAATTCGTAATTAAGGTAAGATGAAACAAGCAACATGAAGATACATCAGTGATTGGCTTAAAGAGTGATGCCGCGATGAATATGATTCGTTGATGTAGTTTTAATTTCATTATAGTCATATGAACGTCAGATGGAGGAGTATCAATCAAAACGAAGGATATTCAATGAAGGATGACAAGAAGTTATGCGTCTATCTGGAGCTACTCCTTAGTTTTAAACCTGTTGTCAGTTGACGTGACTGAATGACTAATTTCTTTCCACGAACATGAAGCTTTCACTTTTAAAGAATTAACGATTCATTCTGATGCGACGGAATGTTCAGTTTGTAGAAAGTTTTAATAAATAGAACATTTAATCTGTAACGAAAGATTCAAAGAAAGCGTAACCCAGATGATCGGTCATGAAAGTTATCATGTTAGAGAAGATAAACAAGTTATAATGTGGGACTCAATTCTTTACCAATAACTCTTTCCGAGAATTAAGTATCGATAATTCACGCATTACCTTGAAGAAGAGTGAACTGCTAAGAATTGAGAAAACAGCATGGAAATAAATGTGGAGGTTCGCCTTGATGGCAGGGATGGAAGGGTAGTGGGAATATTGATAGTAAAGATATAAACAACTGTGCAATAGGACAAAGGTTGCCAATGATTATGCCTCGAGGCATTCCACTGTGACGTCACGGACTCTTACGTGGTAGAGCCTCAGGGATTACTACAAGTGACGTCATTAGCCTGAGGCAATATGCTTTCCAGAAGCGTGTCTCAAAAGCGAAGTTTTAAGATCCTCAAGTTGCATTATCATGGCTAGAAGGAACAACGACTAGTAGAGAAAGGAGGCTCAGCAAGAAGCACTGTTATTCGAGGCTGGGGGATGACGCAGGTCAAGTGAATTCTTACGAAATTTACAGTGGGATGACTAAATTCTCTCACTACCAGCCTCACCTTTCATTTCGCGCCATCCATCACAATGAATCAAATTGCAGATTGTGGTCTTATCCTATAGATAAAGCGTCACGCCACACGACCGTCCACAAAATTGTACTAATGTTCACTTGCCCCATGCAGGGAACAAGTTCAAAGTTCTACTCTATTTCACCAACGTATCAATTGATTAATAGATTTTCGGTTTAAAGTGATAAATGCTTTCGAAAAACAATGAAGTATTCAGAACTCACTACATATGCACGATCGCAACTTTTCAATAACATTTTCTAACAAAACATTTTCTTTAGAACTTCAGTACAGAACTTTACCCTTCACCAATAAAAAACGCGCACATACTCAGATCATATTGGATAGAATATTCTGATATAGTCATTTGCGAGATGAGGGTTTCATTATTTTTTCAGTTTAACATTGTAAATAGTTATGTAGAACTGCAACTTTCCTAAGAGAGAAACCACAGAATATTCGAAAACTTTTATAATAATAAATAAATTTAAATAAATTTATTGTCAAAAAACACTACAAACTGCGTATGACCACGTGGAGGGAAAAAAACTAATTTACTCTCCGGAAGTAAGCAAGGGACCATCCCATCAATTCCGATCAAGGGCCCTAAGGCAGAGGCGGATTCAAAAAATTCAGCAAAAATTCCTAGATAAGATAAAAAGTTAGCTGCGAGTTATAATACTAATAGAATGTCAATATGTTTGTAATTTTAAGCAAAAAATTACATGTAAGTTATTATCGAACTATAGATTATTCTGAGTATAGTGCTTAAAAATTGAAATAACACTAAATTCACGATTTATTGTTACAATAGACCCGCCCCTAGACAAAGCCTAGAGAACCTGTATGATAAATCCGCCTCTACCCGAAGGAAAACCGGAGAAAAACCCGGACCAGGATGGGGCTACAGAATGTATGTACACAACCGTGCCAAAGTTGAGTACACATAAAACTAAATTAATATGAACCATAAGACAACACAATCATGCAAGAAAATAGTTTTTGAAATTGATATAAGTTGTTTAAAAAGTACTACAGCAATGGCGTGATAAAGTACAAGACGAATTTAACTTTT
>NNCF01128684.1:205768-228230 GCA_002313205.1 Laupala kohalensis
CTTCAGTAATTTGGTCTTAACAAACACGACTGTTTCACAAATATAAATGCAGGGAAGTGTTAAGATATTTAATTCCTTCAATAAAGGTTTACAAGAGTTTCGGGGGTGAGATTTACAAATTATCCGAACTATCCTCTTCTGAATTCTGAAAGTTTGAATACTCTGACCGGAATTACCCCAGAAGGTAATGCCGTAACGTAAATGGGAGTAAACGTTTGCAAAATATACGCAACGGGAAATACGTGGACTAACTGCGTTAACTAAGATTCGGAATGCGTAACACAATTTGCTTAATTGGGAATTAAGATTGTCAATGTGACAATTCCATTTGAGGTTGTCTTGAATATGGAGACCTAAGAATTTTGTATTTGTAACAGTTTTTAATTGTGTTCCGTTTAAAGAAAGAGAAACCTGGGGTAAAGATTTTGTGATACTATTGTGAAATGACATAGACACTGTTTTGTCAGTGTTTACAATGAGACGATTTGCATGGAACCAAGTCGAAAGGTTAGACAAAACTTTTTGAGCATTGGCGTGTTTACATAGTAAATTAGTGTCATCAGCAAAAAGAACCATTTTGCAATCTGATGTGGATGATGACATGTCGTTCACATACAATAAAAAGAGTATAGGGCCGAGAATTGAACCTTGGGGTACTCCGCAAGTAAGTGGCTTTGTTTCTGAAAGACAACGCTGAAGTATTTTATTTTTAGTATAGGATATTTCTACCTGTTGATATCTATCCTTTAAATAAGAAGTTAGCCATTGATGCGGAAGTCCACGAATGCCTAAAGAATGCAATTTGGAAAGGAGAATTCCGTGATCGATGACATCGAAAGCTTTGGATAAGTCAAGAAAAACACCCTGAGGATTTTCTCCACGGTCAAGATATGTGGTAAAAATATTAAAAGTATTTTCAATCGACACTATATACTTTAGTAGTTGACTGCTGAATCATGCTTGATAAATTTATAAATATTTTCTTTTTAAACTCTGAGTATAACAAGAACCTAGAAATATTTGTTCGAGTTGACAAGTTCGTTTGGATTCAGTATGGCGTTGATCAGTGAATACCCTATGCGAAGAATGCACCTTCAAATCTAATAGCTAACTCCTAGGGGTAAACATTTGTTCCATGATGTAAAAAAAGAATCACGGATACCAAACAAAAAAGGGAGTCCTATTCATTCTGACAATTCTCTACAACACAATAATTCTATGTTCATTTGTTTGTGACAAAAGAAAATTATAACAGATTTATTTATTAACATAGAAATTAATGAAGAAAAACAGGCTACCATGTTCTCTTCCGCAGATTATGGCATGATATGATTCTTTTACGACAAGAATCTCACAAGGAGCACCATTTTGAAGTTCTTAATCAAATTAAAATATCGTGAACATGATCTCACCTTGTAGCCCTTGACTGAAAGGTTTGCACTATTCCAATTTTATTGTTATATAACAATTTTTACCATTAATAGTTTTAAATAAATTATATTTACATAAAATTACTCGCCTCTTCTAAACAGCAGATTAGTGCAGAGAAGTGTTGGACCTATAACCCAGATGTTTGTGGATCGAAATTACTACCGCTGCTAAAATATCTTTACTCAGACTATTCTTATCTACACACTAAATAATAGGCAATAGTATCGAGATGAACAAAATAGATACTAAAAGCAAACAATTTAATCACAAAATTCTAGTACTCATGCTATAACTTATCATGAATTTGTATTTCAAAAAATTGTCCAGGATCCTTTTCAATCTGTATCTAATTCATAAGACCAGGGCCCGATCGCTATGCCCTAAAAAGTTCAAAATATGCTCAATTTTTTTTCCAAAAAATCCAATGAAAACAATAGAAATATGCACCGTAAAGAAACAAATTATATATCTACCTATTTTATTACAAATTATAAATCTCAAACAAAAACCTTCAAAAATATACATTTACATGCTCTATTAAATTAAATTGAAATGGTTCCCCGAGGTTTCATTAAAAATGCTAGAAAACAATTCGTCATGTGCAAAATCGGAGCCCTGCAAATGAATAAATTCTGCTCTCTCCTATACATGTAGGATTTGGTCTCCCTGTTCGACCTACGTTTGCGAGAAAGCATCTCTACCCGTCAGAGTGGGTCCGTGCAGCCATCGCGCTCTAACAGGCGGATGTCCGGCGCGTGACACTGCGGCCACTCGGCGTCGTCTCTTCATTACATGCACTACACAATGGATTCCATTGGATTCAGTGCTGGAGATGACGGGTGCTGTGGAGCGGGTCAAGGGCGTATGCTCTTGGCAATTTCAGAACCACTCTCACTAAGCACTGGACGATTTATTAGTTTCAACGAATAATTGTTTCATAATTTATATAATTACAAAGAGAAAGAAATATGAAAAAGAACAAGCAAAGAAAATGTTAGGAGAAAAAAGGAAATAAATTATTTTCGAAACTTTAAGATAATGCATTGTGAAGTATTTGCAATCATACATTAGAAAATAAGGTTCGAGACGAACTATCCGCTTTGTGGCCACGTTCATTTCATTCTAACTCACTAAGACGCAGACGAAGGAAAATACTCATTTTGACCCACACTCAATCATTAAAAATAATTATGTGATGAAGAATCGTTTAAGTATGATTAGTGCTCGCATAAAACTAGCAATGAGAAGGCTTAATTTTTCTGTAAATATAGTACATGATCAATTTCGAAAAGTGAAATGAAAACGATATATTTACGAAAAAAGTAGAATTAACTCGAGGCTTTGGTATCGACTCTATAATTGATAGTTCATTTACGTTCATGACTGTTTATGAGCTCGTACCACTCATATTTTTCAACTACTTCTACAAATGACACCAACAGCAAAATATACATAACACAATGATGAAAATTACCGAAGTATCTGTCGAAAATGAGTACATGAAAGAGACAATTTATTCGCAAATAAACGGTCCAAGTGTGCGTATTATTTTCAACACGCTACTATGACTCCGTCATGGTCTCGGAAACTATAGTGCTTACCACAGAAACGACGAGTGAAAGAGAGAGAGCTACTTCATCTGTAGAACTTTATAGTGGCGCCTAGACCACCTATAGTGCTCTAATGACACCCGACTGCTATTGCACTCTCCACTCACGTCTCCCAACTTCTCACGTCGGTGGTTCGGTTTCGATTCCTCATATCAATTATCAGGGATTGGAGGGGGTGGGAATGAAAAATTTGCTGTGTCCTTTTGTGATATGGAAGAACAGCATATCACAAATAATACCGATGAATGCAACTTTCCGTGTTGTCGTCCACCCTTCTTTCTCAATTTCTCATATACGTAGTTTATAGAAAGTTTTGAAAAATTCGGAAGCGAGATTTCGACGGAAATATCTGATTTGGTTATCCCTGATTCAGAAAAAGTGGTTTTCGGCATAAAGTCCGTCCGTCTGTGCGCAGCGATTCTGAGTAAATGGATGAATATATTTAATTCACATTTCGTATTTACGGTAGAATTTACTTGTTGTCGATGCACGTGCTCCAATTTTCTTTTACTTTAAAACAAAGAGTACTTCACATGAAGGTCAAAGTACTCTTTCGAATATTTCTCAAAAATGGCTCCAACGATTTTGCTTAAATTTTCTGTACGTAAAGTACAATTAGTGTGCATTATATCCGCATTAGCGGTATTTCACTTGAAAGTTTGGTAAAGACGCAGTAAAATAATTTATGTCTGCTACATTTACACATTAGTTTACTGTTTCAAGAAGTTTGAATAATATTTAGAAGTGTAAATGAACCAAGCAGACGTAGAATACACTTTTCGTAAACTGAAGTGAAAGAAATAGTAATGATAAAATACACAGGAGGACAGCAAACGCACCGTAGATACGAAAATACATCAATTTTTTGTCATTTACATAACATTTTTAGGATATTGTTTGTCACTCTATGCTACAGATGGAGGAACTTATTTGATAAAGTATGTGCAATGGTTTCGCACCACTAGCTCTCGGTTATGAGGATCAGGCGGCGATGTATTGCAAAATATATTATGACTGCATCCTCTTGCATACGTCAACCTCATACATACGTACCAGAATGATTCAGAAAGGCGAAGGGGATGAGGAGGATGTTGAATGAAATGAAACACGAAATAATAGAAATATTCAGGGGTTTACCTGGTTCGGTTTGCGAACGTACAACTATTGGCGAAAGTCTCACATCATCATCATATGCGCCAACGACCATATAAAAACGTCGTTGAAAATAAAACTGGAAAAATAATAAAAAACACGAAACGATGGGTCTGAAAATGATTGATTGGATCGCAGATACAAGTTGATATTCACGTGATAAGGTATCGAAGACCTTGGCACTAATGCAACATTTTTTACAGGTTTCTATCGTTTCCAACTTTATTATATATTATATATTTCTCTAACCTTATTATATATTTCTCTAACGTGTACTCACCATAAATTTCTTTCCAGGCAGCGTTACGTCGTTTTTTCTCTCTCATACCGCAGGAGAGTATTAATCAATTAGTTATACGAAGATTACACCGTCGGTATTTCTCTCACTATGTGTCAATTAGTCTCGTTGCTATTAGTTAGTAGTTTTAGATTAAAAAATAGGAAGTTTTGAAACACTGACACTCTGTTCATATTCACAAAATGTTTCAAATTTTATTATGTATGCTAAACTAAGAAAATATCTCTTCTCCACTTATTGAGAACTGAAGATCTGCAGACCTTCACGTTTAATATCGGCATTTATAAGTACTAAGCAAAACTTATTTTGCTCAATAATGATAAATCTCATACAATATTTGTCCTTTCATTCATTTTCTCGTTTTGCACAGTTAAGCAATTTAAATTATCAATGTTGCCCGCCAATGGTTACTAAACTCAGCAAACTGTAAACTCATTTTCCATTGTAAAATGATAATATGATAATAAATTCAATTCAACCGGAGGGAGAGGGTAAGAAATAGATACGAATTATGAGTTATCGCAAATACAGAGTCACAAAATGAGAATAAAATGGTTGATTTCTCACTATCGAAGCACAAAACGCTGAAATTGCAAGAATGTGCATGCGCAATGATATCCTTGGCCTAAGAACGTCTACCCTTTGATAAAGCCACGCAATGAAAAATGATGTGCACGTGCAAGCATGACGGGTAGGGATAGTTTCATTTTCTTGTTTTTCAATTGAAAGAAAAGAATTCTCATTTCGCACCTAAACTATCCTTATTATCGTAATATTCAACTTTATATTAACGGACGAAAAATTATATTGCAGATGCGACACAGAAGATTCTCATAAGTATATCGTTTTAGTAAACATAAATAAATACATCATCCGAGAACATTAAAACATCAAGTCAATCGAAATATAAATATTCTTTAAGACATGTCCTTAACCAACATGTGAAAATATGAAGTTTAATTATATTTAATGACATGTACAGCTAACTCTTACCCAGTTCACATGTTAATTGGAAACACTAGCACCTCTGTTATTTGACTGTTAAAAGAACACGTAATAAATGTTTTAGTAGAACAGGTTTATAGAAAGTTGGTTTCCTTCAGATTTGAAGAGAAATACTCCAAACGGATATCGTGCGTTCTCTTTCGTACTTTCTACTTTAAGCCATTGTATCACAAATTTGTATTGATAGTAAAATGTGCCTGTTTTTATTTCGTGAAATGAACTTCGAGGTGCATTACACCTTTGTGCGCTTCATGAAAGTTAGGTAAAGTAAATGTTAAACGTCTTTCAGTTCTTGACTTACGTTTTATGTATTCATTTGTTTTATTCATATCGGCAATTACGTCAAGAATTTCGAATATAAGTGCATTTCAAATATTACAATACATAGTTTTAGTGCATGAATTTTCATGCGTAAAAAATTGATTTTCTTCATGTCCATACATTTTCAAATATTGTTGAAAATGAAATTCTAATATACTAAATTTTATTTTGAATATTTTAGTTCAAAATCATAATGAGGTCGTATCCGCTTCTCGACATTAGTGACATAATGCACTGGACTGCATCAGTATTTTTGGTGGCATTTATAAAATACCTTACCTGGTGGTATAAAAACTATTTTAATGTAATTTCATCATACAAACAGAATTTATCATAAGAACAGGTTTTTTGTTCCAACGTATAATCTAATCTCACAAATCACAACATACAAAGTGTGATGTGAGTACAGGATAAGTTAAGAAAACAATAATTTATTTTAAAAGTCTTTTCAGGAATATATTAAATAATGTATATATTGAAAACGCATCCACAATGAAAACACTTTCGATTGATGTGAGCTTGTGGAATGCTGTTTGTAACTGTATCCTCCAGTCACGAAATAAATGCAGCACAAACCCTATAATTTCTTTCCTGAGTTACAGAGCATACCGAGATATAGCAAAAAGATGAATGAAACCATATTTATGCACCTCACTTTCAATGCACCGACGTCAAAGCGAAAAAAATGTTCTTAGCGAACTATTATCTTTTAAAGAAGTCTAATTTTCAACTTATTAGAAAATTTTATATGCTTCGCTGAATTTATTAATAGAAAGTTCACACATCTAAAACAATATCACTGATTGTCAAAAACCACACACATGTTTGCGCATAATATTTGGGCAAGATCAAATGATTGTCCTAGCAGCAATATTTGCATGTTGTAATTCGCACGCATATGGTATATTTTTTATATATCTTTTATGCTTTATCAATACAACATACCATATTCATACACAAATCAACACATAATAAATAATGGAAACTAGGTATGATTTTGGTTAATACTCCTCAGTGGTATAAAATTGTTAACAATACAAAACAAATTTCTTCAACATAAATATTGAATGAATTCTTTGTTAAAAACTATTCAATTCCTTGAATTGTAAAAATAACCAATAAGCTTTATCAACGACACAAAACGTAAGTACGCTCTAGATAAGATTGCGCGATTCTTATAGAGTTATCGTTCTGATGATGTAATTGAGAAATTGTTCATACTTCCTCGTTGGATAAGCAATTATTGCCGCCTCGAAAGACCTAGATTTTCAAAGCGATTTCTTTTTAGACCCGTGTACAAATATTAACGAGCAGCAACTGATTGATTTATTGGATTTAGAAAAAAAATTTTTTTTTCAATATTCTGTTAAGGACTAGACATGAACGAAATTATATTCGCAAGTAAAAGTTCTAATCGTAATAGAAGTTTGAGAACATACTGAAAAATGCAAAAAATGAAAACTTGACCCTTAATATGTATTAAAACAAAAATGAAATTTTAAAAATTATTTAATATTGCTTTTATTTGAGACAACATGTATGTTCGAGCAATTTTGAAAATTAATACTTTCTTTCGGAGAAGAGAAGTGAGAAAGCATACCCTTCATACATGAATTAATTAATACTCGTGTTCTCCAACATTCCCCATACCTCTCCCTTCAACTTACGCAAAAGATTTCCCTCCTCCTACACTTTAGAGAGAAAAAGAGAAAAAACAGAGCCCGGGGGAGGCATGTAATTACGACGCGGTCTGTTTTTCTTCTTTGAGGACGAGCTTCGTGACGGCGTACGTCTCGCCGAGGTTTCTTCCGCCTCTCGCCCACGAAGCTACCGACATCCACCCCTTCCATGTTTTTACTTGTGCTTTACAAATCCCCGTTTTGTCACTCAAGAATAACCGAGTCTCTTCCTCAGTCCTTTCAACGTGTGTCTTCTCGCTTCTCGTGTCCCGCCACGTGCGTGGTGTAGGAGGAATGGAGCGTGCGGCTTCAGATAATGAGGTTCCCCTATGAAAATTCAAAGCAACTGCGACCGTCAGAACATTTAAGTTACGGCACGCTAAGCACGCCACCGGTGCTATTCTGTGGATGGAAACGACGCCAACGACATTCGATAAAGGTACCAGTTCAGTTTAGAGGATGGTATGTGGCGACGCGGGTAATTGAGGAGTCAAGAGCTATTGAAGAGAGGGATGGAGGAAAAGGAGACGTGTGTGGCACGTGAGTATAGGATGTAGAGAGGGAGGAGAGAAGAAAGGGCTTTTGCAAACGCTTACATAAAAGCAGCGCAGAAACAGAATGTTCTTTTGATGTCGAAGGATCGTATGGAGAGGTGTGTAGGATTTTCGCATACGAGGGAAACAATTTATCCAATGGAAGTAGAGAAAGTGGCGAGGACAAAATTAAAAAGGAAAGGTCAATATGAGAGATAGAACAAAAGGAACGAGTTATCGGATCATTACACAAGTGGCAATGACTCTGAGTAGGAGACGGCTGAGGACAATTGAGGTGAAGAGAGCAGCATTTAGATGATCGAGTGAGGGGGAGGAAGTATGGAAGCATTAGGAGTTGGTTGCGAGGAGAAAGCGGAGTGAAAGGCCAAACGGGGCTCGCGGCCTCTACTAGACTCGGTCCCCGGTCTCTAGGAGGAGTGCTATGTCCGCTCGCACCACGGAATCCCACTCGTGTCATTTCTTGCTGAGTCAGAAATACGAGCACCAGCACAAACGTTCTTTATGCCCATCACACATGTCTTGTTGCTACGTACGCTCCCATCGGATGAATTAACTTATTAAGTCTATGTAGAGACGACAATATTTTAGGGGTACTACGAGATATTTTAGTGTCCCACGGAAAGATGTGATTATGATATACTTCATATTTTAGTTTCGTCAGTTTGTTGAGATAGCAATTGAATTTCAACATTATCCAATTGACTTTCCAGCAATTTTCCGATGATGTAGAGCTTTCAATTTTGCGCTCTGTACTTATAATCAGAGGACAATGACCATATATACTTTATTCAATACTTGTGTTATTGTACCGCTTGACTAGATACCGTAGCCACTGCAACTATATATAATGGAGTAGTTAGGAGCAATAAAAATGAGGAATTCTATTATAACCTTCCATAATTGTTCTTCTTTGATTAGAAAAAGCTTTAATGAATATATTGCTTCCAATAAATAAGCCTCTTAATATCGGAATATTATTGAAATCAAGATAGAACTACTTTAGGTGATTTTTTCTTTTACCAGTAATCATGAAATGCACAGATTTAGGTAACATGAAATTCATTTAGAAAATAATAAACCCGCATTTTTATGAATTAGAATAATTCCCTATCAATGATAACTCATTAGATCGCAGTTCATTTCAATACGTGTTAATTTACCAACTACTAATGAAAAATAAAGAATTAAATAAACAATGCATTTTGATTCCATAAGAAATGTTAAAATGTAAATAATATCAACATTAGATCATTTATATAAAGCACTTACGACACTAAATTTGAAACATTTAAAAATTATAAACTAAATTTATTCAAACATAATTCGATACATCACACAGTTTCCGGAATCTATCAAAACGTGTGAGCGCGATAAATTTCCCTTTTCTTAGTTTAAATTTATTTTTAATCAAGAGAGCCCACTAGCTCTTTTCGTAACTAATAGCATTTAAATCTCATTTAAAGTGAAGAATGTTCTTATTCTAAACCCTGAGTACCCATTTTCCTCCCTTCATCACCGCGACCCATAGTACATACTCCAGAGCTGCCAGTGTCGTGCAAGTTGTTGCCTTTTCGTAGGCATCTCGACTCCAATCAAAGCACATTCGCCCTCGCACTACCGTCGCAGAACCTTCTGAGCGTCCACGAACATCCAGCGGACGAGTCAACCAGAGGGAGACACCACGTGATTATCTAATTGACGCTTACAACTGCGTGTCTCAACTCCTACTATGAGTCTTCTACATTGTATTTTCTTCTCACAGATTTACTAACTGCTAACAGGGTGTGTTGGAAGATTTGGATTCGCTTTGATTTGAATGAGCACATAATGATATTATAATTAATAATTACCTATTACGATAACAGCGCAAAGTGAAAGTGCAACAATAGCAGATTTGTGGACGGATCTAGGGCTTTCAAATAAGGAGTGATGGACATAAAAAAATAGTTTAATTATTACATAATTTTAACGAAACAATACTTTCAAATTTTAGATGTTTAGAACTTCGATATTTTTGGTTTTTCACACTTAAGTCACAAATATACAAAAATAAATCTCAAATATTTTTAATATACAGTGAAAATAAAATTATGTTTTTAAAGAAGATTCATATCCGCCCATACATTAAACGACAATCTGGTTTCAAGTAATATTTCCGAAATCAAAATAAAGAAAACTCTGAATTCTAGTTAATCATCAAGGGTGTACCATATAGTGAGGCGGGAGGAAACGAGATAAATCTTACCTAAAAGGATGACAATAGTTTACTTAGAGGATAGACCAATGATGTATAACAAATTAACATATTTGGTATGAAACTGTATTCCTTCCAAATTCATGTCTAAAAGAAACCCTTATGTAAGGTTGTGCACAGGTATACCCATAAAATTTTATTCCACACATATTACAAAGGGAAGAACTCCTAAAAACATGAATTTAACATTTCAAAATAAGAACGGCAACAAATGTAATGTTATCAAGAGAAAGAGTCATTTATCTTTTCGCTAGAAGATGCCATCTCATTTTCTCGACAGTTCTCTCCTCATAATGCACGGTCTACAATCCTTGGCTATCAATAACTCACTGTGGTACGGGGATATAAAAATTAAAATTACCCAGCTGACACCGTGCGTTCCAAAGCTACTCTCAGCCTTGACGAGTCGCATCAGTGTACTCTTTTCAAACTAACATTTCTGTTTTCATATTTTTTCCTTGCTATAGTCGTAATAATTTATGCGGTAAACTATATATTTTTTATTTTGATAAAACTGGACACAACTTGGAAAATTTGTCAGTAATTTCCAAACGTTTTCTTTGTGGAAAAGATTCATGAGGCAAATAATTCATTATTCTACTCACGAATTGTCATCAGGAATTGTAAGAGGCTCTAATGCTACTAAGTTTTGAAAATTGATCACAAAATCCATTAATTAATAAGTAAACATTACGTGTGTTTTATGTCAAGGTCTATTTTCAAACATAAGCAAATAATTTTGAGTTTTAAAATAAAATAAATTATAAAACACGCAACTGATTCTACTTTTGAAGATAATATTTCGCGACTATTATTGTTTGATACTTTTCCCATATCTTCTGCAAGTTGAATAATAAATCTTTCGTCGATTCATGTAGGTCTGAATGTGGAAACATGCTTCAGAAAGTTTGATAATGGGACTGGAAACGATAAAATCGTGCATCACTATCTTAAGCGGGTGATAAGTCAGTAGTGATTCAATCAAGGATTTGAAAGTTTGGGAGAACAACGTAAGTAAAACATTATTTATTGGAGTGGGTCATTCGGAGGTTCTTTAACAAGTTCACACTATCACGCCCAAACATATCAATTTCTCTCAACTTCGTCTCCTCCAGAATCAAAGTCCTTTATCTAGTCCCGAAGTACTTACCACTAAGGAAGGATGTGCCTTATGAATTGAACCTTATGAAATGAAGGAACTCACCTGCAACAAAATAATGATTCATTTAAATATTTCATTGATTCTTGCACATTATGTAAAACACTTAAAAATAAGCGAAAAAGTGGGAAGGTTTTGTGAAGATTCTAAATCCTCAGTTATGAGTTTTGTAACTACAGAGTTAACTGCAATAACTAGGAATATTGTTTTTACTCTTCAAAATACGAACATTAGTTTTACTATAAATCCTTTAAACAGGGTAAACAAATGACACGAGTAAATATTACGTAGAGGTTTAATGTGGAAAATCAAAGAAGAGGTTTGTGTTAGGTTCTCAAAGGTGTTGTCAATGTTTTTGATGCTTCTGAAAAGGTTACTACGGGAATCCAATGTGGACCATGTTGCCACACAAAACTCTGAAATCCTTCCACAACTTGGTTTTGTGAAACATTCGTTTTTGCTTCAAATCAACGCGTGCCCCCCTTCTAGAAGCTAATGCAGAGAAATGAAAGCGCAGCGATGTTCAGGAAAGAAGAAACCGGGTAAGTAACCTTAACCTCTAAAGAGCAAATCATATATGAAATGCCGTACTCAACCGACATTGTAAAAAAGCGGCTCCTTTTACACGGATCGTTTGAAGAGTCCAAACTCATCGAACTGCCATCGCTTGGCCTTTCTCAAAACGAGGCACAATCTCGTAATTATTAAGAGAACAGTATGTCGAAAAGAGTCACATAATAAACTCAACTTACAAGTAGAAAACGTAAAGAGTGGTTTATTGCCCTCCTCGTGGACACACAAAATTTCTAATTTTTTTAAAAAAATAAATTTATTTATGTAACATATTCAGGTACTAGTAATAAGATTACGGTAGGGTAGTGGTAGACAAGGTTGTAAAGACAGACGAGTAATTGGAGGAAAATAATAGAATGTAAATAATGTATTGTAGGAACGAATAAATATATAATTAATAATATATATTAGGGTAGTGGTAACTGGAGTCAGTTTCCACAATTTTTTAATACTTTGTTTTGACATGGAAATAAAAGGAATAATACATTAACGTAAAGAGGTATTTAAGTGTTTCAGAACTCGCAATTATAATTCATTCATTTACATAAATTATTTAACGCATGTTTATTACTGTTCAGTTATTTACAATAGTAATATTTTTATCTGGACTCAGTCTTGGTGCGTTTGTGCACATTATCTTATTAACCCCTTCCTGGCCGGGTATTTTTCTTCTATTTTCTTTTGGCACTTTCATCATAATTGAAAGGATGAATCACTTATGACGAGTAAATACACATATTGTCCTTCACATGCGTGTAATATATTACCAAAACGCACGATATTTTCTCTGCGTTTTGGTAATATATTACTTATATCTTAGGACTTGCAAGTATGCGAGAACATCGTCGATAATAAGATATATATACTTATTTAACGTTATGCAAGGATGTGAATGAGCATTGGTTTGATATGATAGGATATCTATGAATTGAACATCAAACAATCAGAACGTTATCGCTTGAACACATAATCTGCGCGAAGGAGATATATATTCCGTAATGATTGTACCTTTTTGTATTTTGTGAGAATACTTTTTTCAATGCATTTTTTAAGAAAAAGTATCATTTCATCTCAAGCCTCACGTCTACATGTGACTTACATCTCCCGAAAAATTTAAATACAGCAGTAATAAGATACTGAATAAAAAATATTTCATTTGAAATATGAAGCGTGTTCGTGGTCACGGTCGTAGGATTTAAATGAATATAATAATTACAATGAATGCTCGTTTATCCGTACTAACTGGAACCAGCAGTAATTCGGATAATATGGCACTACAGAGAATATTTGCCATGAATTATAAATAAAATTAAATAAAATGTATTTACAAAACACTGATAATTGAAAACAAAGAACTAATAGGTGATGAGTCATGAAAAAGATGTGCACTACATGTCCGCAGACTCACGCTCATCCGTCCATCACGACTAAACCCTAAGGAAAATCTGTGTTACCAATTGTAACATTTAATTCAAAGTAAAGGTCTACGTGGAATTAAATAATGAAAATCAACAATTCCTCAATATATCAATATATGTAACATAGAAATTACCGTAATTAAGACATTTTGGGTTCTAGAACAATTGTAAATAATTAATAATATTTCGATACTAAAACTTATCCGGACAAATGAGGTTACACTGTATATTAAATCATTGATCGATTCATACACATGTAGAACAATAAATTAAAAGTTTTTGATTGTGTGTTTCGTAAGATACGTAACAATGAAATCCTTACACCTCAAACTGAAAATACAGTTAATACGTCTCGGTATTTTTCTGCTGAAAGTATCACAAAATAAATGTTATGTCAATCTAATGACGATGGTGAACTGAATTGTCAGGTTTCGGACACGAACCAAAGGAGACAGTCTTCTACTAAAAATAAAGAAAAAAAAGCACAATAACTTACACCCTTGGCCGAAATTATGATTCGTTAATTTCAAGTTACTGCTTCTGTTTGCGAGATATCTTTTCTCTCCAAAGTAAAATGTCGAAAATTATTTTTCTTCCATTCAACCTTGAGGTTACTGGAAATTGTAACGCCTGGTATAGAACCCTTGTGTATGAGCACGAAATTAGAAATAATAAGTGATTTGAGTTATAGGTACAAGTATTTTATAGTCATTAGTATCATTAGTATAAAATGGGTCTTTTTCAAATAACTCGAAGAAATTCTTAATACGTCCATTGACTGAATCATATTCATTAATACGCAAATTTCCCAGACTTACGTTCCTTTACTGTTCCGTGACTGAACGGAGCAAATCACACAAATAAAGTATCGTATTTTAAAGTGTAAGATGTGTCGTGGATTTCCTATTATTTCATATTTTCCTTTCCGATATAACAGCATTTTAAATTACATCAGGAAAAGAAGCTACTTGACTTGTTTTGAAAATGATATTACTTGACAACAGACAGCTCTGACGCGTCTAACCATGCTGGTATAAACAATATTGGTAGGGAACTGAACGTGAGTTGCGTTATGCTCCATTGCGCATTAGCATATTCTGTTCAGAGCTGCTCCGAAGTCTTGTTCATATCGCTTAATGTGAAATATGAAACCGAGATAAACTTGCCTACATATGTAACCTTGTGTAGGAGCATGATCATACAAAGTAGTACTTGCCATATCCAAATAAACAAACATATTTTCATTCAGTTCCACATTAATGTCGGAACTCGCAAACCAGAGCACCGCGCTGCAAGGCAACTCCGCTTGATGTTTCACGCGAGTGAGAGAAGGGCGACTGGGAAGAAGATCTGAAGGGGAAAGAGTCGATTGATGCCCCGGGCAGAAACCAGGTCTTACGGAGAGCTGTCTACGAGGCGGCGGTGACGGCGGCGGTGGACGCCAGTCGCGGGTATTCCTGGACTCCTTTCGCCGCATTCCCAGACCCCGAATAGCGGCTCTCTTTCGCTCGATGCAGCTCGCGAGCCCGCAATTGCCTCTCGCGGGTTACGTGATGACTTTCCCCATCCAGTGCCACTGATATGTCGATATCGGTACGTGCAATACGAGTATTCTGAGTTGGAAAGTCCACAAACAAGTAGATTGCAATACTTTTTTTTTTTACATTTATTTTGTTAATCTCCTCCCGGTTCCACATCACGAGGGCATTACCCGGGTTGGTGTCTGTTTCATGGTTTCTGACACATCTTTTCTCTCTCTTATATGTGCTTCTTTGTATGTACCTCTTTTCTTAGTGGTCTTTTCTGGTACTGTCGTGCAGTTGTCGTTTTTATGATATGTCATATATACATGGTTTCCGTGATGATGTCCTGAAACATTGCAATACAGTAAAAACTCTTTAGTCCGGCATTCTGTAATACGGTAAATTTCTATAATCAGTCATCTTCAGCAATGATCATTAATTTAAAAAAAGATGTTTTTTGATAATTTTGTATGCCATGCGCTTGAAGTTTGTCGTAATATATGACAGTACCTCTATTGTTTTTTTTTACTTTTAATTTGTCTGTTTCACTATTTTTTAATGTAAATGATTAATAAATATGATAAGAATGTATACAACTCTCGTTCATTCACTTTTAATCCCATTTTCAGTAGAAACCTCTCTAGTCCGGGAAAACCCATAATACCTGCGTGTCAGATTAAAGAGCTTTTTCTGTGAGTATTTTCTGGATTACGAAAATTTCAATTTTTTCTCAGTTTATCGCTATAACGTGGCACCGAGTAAGTTGAAGCGGATTATTTACCTCGTTCGTCTCCAAACCATAATTCTTCGGCATCAAATAATTTACATACTCAGTTGTCTGGGACTCGTCGTCTCAGAAGAAATACTTATCAACGTTTCAAACATCCTACGAGTATTATGGCCATCCTTAGGTGAATAACAGTGGTGCACGATGACTCACTAAAACACTCTCAGAGAAAAGTGATACCAAGACGACCGAAGCGTTAGTTTCATCCTACGAGATTTAACGTGTCCCAGGTAGTCGAGTGTATCCCGGTTTGGCTACGGAACACCAAATTTTACGTTATAATGTTTCATCGGAGCTGACGAAAGAAACAGTCGAAACATTTTAATCTTGTATTCCTTTCTTATTTCGATTACTTGAGAATACATGCTTCAAAATAATTATATCACTGTGATGCGATGCTTGAGTTATTTAAAAGAAGATTAAGATAAAGTGAAAAAGAAAATATTGAGATATAAGGTTTATAAATTTGATCCCTAAATCTCTAAACCTCTCACGGTGAGAAGGATAGAGAAATATAGAAAATGTGGTAACCCAATTACAATGAAAGTTACAAATGAGGCACAAAATATATAATGAGTCTTCACAAGAAGAAAATGGAATGTTATTTCTTCTTTGAATAGTGCATGCCCCAACCGTAAATTTTTAAAAGTTTTCGAAAGTATTGATATCATAATACGTTAAAAATGAATACTCCGATCGAAGTTATATTTGGGATCAATTAAAACGACTTTCTTAGACAAGTTCTTAAACAATATCTTCGAAGTTATCTTTTATCCTTACTCTCATGGCTATGTTGATTACATCGTCTGTCATTCACTTACTACTACAACTACGGACATTCCTGAACAACATTCGATGAACAACAACGCTGCAAAGGCTGCGGTCATTCAAAGTCAACGTAGGAGCCGTGCAGCGGTGCTGCTTGCACTGCGATAATGAGCGGGCGCGTGCTATCGCCGACACCTTGCGCCAGATTAGATTAGAAGTCTGTGGCTGTTCAGCGGCGACACAGCGATGATGGTGACCCCAGCCGCGCCAACACACATGACCAGCGCTCATGACAACTTTGTACAGCCGGCTAGGCTGTCACAGCGGTATACTCCGTCGGTAACACTGGAGGTCACTGGTTAGGTCATTGAAACTAATTCAGGACATAGATCTCAGTAACTGAATATAATGTTCGCTTTATATCAAAGTTTATTCATCATATTTATTTACTTCATGTCTTATGGAGAGGTTCACGAAATTATTGATTAATAAATTCACGAATATTTTTATCTGAAACACTGGAAAATTATGTATTGTCGAGGTAAAATATTTTAAACATTTCAAGTATAAGGATGTGAATTAGTGTAAGAAGTGATTTTCTCTTTTTTCTTTCCTTTTTTCACGCTTCCTTCCAAAATATTTGAGACATTCTTTGTTTTGTGATATTTTTGTGTACATTAATTATAAAGAAGGTAGTAACAACAACAAAACTTCCCGTGTAACGCCAGTTACAACTTGAATAATGTAGTTTGGTTTAAAACTTTTGATCATTTCTTTCCAATATTGTTTTCGACCATTCAAAAAATATTACTTTGTTTTTCCTTAAATTTTTTCTACTGCGTTTCCCTACAAACTCAATCCACAGTTTAAATGTAAGATCGGACACAGAAAATTTATATTAAGAATTGTTTACAGTGGTCATGCTTATTTATCTTGTAACATTGTTTTGAGCCGATTGTGAAAGACTACATCATGTAAGTAGAGTACATTTGTTTAGTGAATACCTGACGAAAACTGAATAAAGAGTGAAAACGTAATGAAAATATTACGAAAAATAAAGAAATGGTATATGAACGGTTGTATAGAATATTGAAAAGTTTGTACATATATAGACGTAAATTAGAAGTATGTAGAATCAAATGGATTTCGTTACAGGAAGAGCAAAAGATCCAATTTTAAGATGTAGTAACAGAAACTGCCGAAAGACGGATTCTGTTCGAAATGGCACACTTTTTTCGAATACAAAATGTCAAATTCAGAAAATCATATTACTTTTGGGTGTTGGATTTTGAAATATCCCAAAAATTTGCTTATGAGGGACACGGGGTTGTGCAACGTTACAGTTCAGAAGTTGCTAGACGCATTCCGCGAACTGCTGACAGCTTGGTTGATAGAAACCAGTTCAAAACTGGAAGGAGAGAACTGTACAATAGAAATTGATGAAAGTGCATTCGGAAGAAGGAAATATAATAAAGGACGAATCACAAAAACAAGGTGGGTTCTTGGTGGGATTGACAGGAATTCCAAAAAATGTTTCTTACGAATTGTGCCACAAAGAAACGAAAGAATTAAAACAAATGTTATTTTGGATAACCTCCAGCCCGGTTCGACAATATTAACAGATGGTTGGAAAGGTTGCAACACTCAGATATTGGAAGCTGCTGGATACCGTCATTTGACGGTGAACCATTCACAAAATTTTGTACACCCTGCTCATAGCTTCATTCACACTCAAAACATTGAAGCAACGTTCTCTAAAATCAAAAGAGATTTGAAACGAAGAATTGGCAGAATGTGCACAACCAACTTTGATTGAGTACATTTGTAGAAGATTAGTACATAGATCTAATGAAGAATTATTTACAGATTTAATAAATGCTGTAAATTATTTTTATCCTTTATAATTAATGTAAAGTTATAGATAAGTTTTATATGAATCAAAACAATATTTTGTAATAAAATTTTCCATACTATTGTAAATATTTGTATATTAGTAATTTATTTACTTCAAACTAGCATGTGAATGTAGTCTGTGAATGAATTGTAGAAAAATGTTCCTTAAACGATTTCGATGGGGGTATATACCTGAGACTCTTCAAAGGATTATAAGGGTCCGAGAGGTACTAATCGAGGAAAGGTCTAGGGTCATCTGGAAAGGCCTCTCTGTTGTCTTCAGTCTAGGTATCATTGCCCCATCAGAATCGTCTTTAACCCCGAGCTGATATTTGTCTGGAGTAGGTGACGGAAGCGTCAGCTGAAAACCTCACCCATTTCAGCCGAGCAGGGTTCTTCCGCTCAACAATATGGTATACTTCGTAAAATTATTGCATAAATATTTTCGTCACTTCATGACCTGATAGTCTAAAGGTACTTCTTGGCTCATAAGGTGTAAATCGAAACTGATTTTATCAACATGTATGCTTTACAGCTTCTACAGTGCGTCCAGCTACTGCTCTTTACTCCCGGAAAGACTCCCGAACTCCCGACTCTTTACTCCCGAACGAGCATCCTGCCTCACATGTGCCACCCAGTGGTAAGGGGCGGAGCGGGGGGTAATATTTATTTTGCCCCTCCCCCTACTTTTGATTCTCAATCGCCGCCACTGGTGTCACCCAACCTACATGTCGCTCCTGGCTTACAAAAATACACTGCTAGACCAAAATGATGACTTCTCACATTTCCTTTCTCAGATAATTTTATAGAATAAAGAGGAAATTCCTATTGAAATGAGCCGAAACAAGAATTACTGCAATATTACTCCTCAGTTACCAAAGGGTTTAATACTAAGTTCTGTCAAGCAGAGTCTAATACAGTCATTAGACACAGTTCGACTGAGCTGTGGAAGTAAGCGTGAATGCTCACGCGGTGGTCGAGCGTCTGATAATATTTCGGGGTACACTAGCCGCTGGGTACACTATAGGGACCGTGCATGAAACTTGCGGCGGTTCGAAAACGATCCGCGCTCTTGCAGCGTTGATTCTTGGAAAAATTGACCTGATAATTTTCTTCCAAGTGTTTTTGAGTAGTACGAATGACATGGTCGAAAGTGCTTATATGTTTAATTTTATGAAGTAATTTGAAGTATGATAGCCTTTATGAAGTTACAAAAACAAGAATTTGAGTTTTAATTAAATTTTTTTAGTAAATCACGGAAAAATGTTATATTGAAGTGTTTTATAAGAGTTGTTGGGTCGTAGGATGTAACAATTCTAAAAATTCTGCTGATAAAAGTTTTTATGTTTTTTCAACGAAAGAGTACAGAGGGGAGCAAAGAAATAAAAAGATTGCAGCAGTTAGACAAACAAAGTTGTAGAAATTATGACAATGTACAGTAGTTTTTTATATCTGAGCTTGACAATGCAGTTATGACAATGTTATGTTAAAAATAATAATTAAAATAATAATAATAATTATTATTAGTATAAGAATTATAATAAACATTTTTCAGGATGTACAATTATTATATATTATAATATGAGCGAAATATGCGTGTTTATTTTCTGTAAAATTATTGACAATAAGGAATATATGCGCATTGAAATGACACTATAATAAATTTTTTCTGGCGGTGGCTCCTGTGTTGATCTGATGACGGTCCCGCATTATGGGCTACGCAAGTGACACTCTTAGCTGCTACAAATCGTCCATTGTTAATCTTCAAAAATCACCTCGATACATAAGCGGCGATGTCCTGACAGACTGTCTGCGCAGAACCTAAACTATAGGAGTTAGGAAAACCAAATTTGGACAGTAGAGTGTGAAATGTGTTTTTAGCTAATTATTACTGAATAGAACGAGCTGTATAAGATAACACATCCATTCTCGAATGAAAACATATAATTTAAATTAAAACTCAACTAAAACAAAGGTTAAATAATATCAGAAGAATAAAAAATATTCCTGCGAAACCGGGCAGGGTCGGCCAGTATACTTGTATGAAATATTATTCGTATAACAAATTGTCTTGTATTCACATAATAGCAAAAGCAATCAAAAAAATATCTACATCACTTTTCTCCAACTTAACTAAGTAATACATTTAAAATTGAAATTGGCATTCAGAATCACTTAATCAACATTACTAAATACTGACAACTTTTAACTTTAATTTCCGCTAATAATTAATACAAGTTAGAGATGTGAAATAACATAACATGTTACTTTCGTCTCACATACATTTACTATTTATTCAGCTCGTCGCATGACTGACTGCAAGTAATTTTCCTTCGACATTGTTTTCGATTTGGGCGGGCACGATTTGAGGTTTAAGTCAATATCATAATTCACAGCTTCAAATTCGGATTTTATAACTTTCCTCATAGTGTGTAAATTCTTATTTAGTTATATTTGAACCAATTTACCAATAAAATGGAACTTTTCGTCACTATTTTGGCAGCTACTGTCGCATCTATCACAGTATATGTACGAGTAGTCGTCTATCAAATCTTCATTTTTCCTCATTGCCACGCGTAGCACCACTGGTTTTCACGCATGGTCCCTATAGCATGTACATAACGCTGCAAAAGTTCTCGAATATACTTGTATACGTATCAATTGCAACAGCTTAAGTAAATAAGGTTGGAACTATTCCGTCCCACGTGACTCAACTTGCTTACCAGCCAGTATTAAAGAATTGGTGTCATTAATATGTCTTCATCGAATAGAGAAAAGTGACAATGTATAATATCATTGATCAATGTAAAGTTCAAAATTTGTCTTATTTTTAAAATTTTGAAATTCTAGTCAGCTTGATTAATAAATGAAGTGTGTAAATAGAATGGTAGGCGACTGTTTCTCTATCTCTCGATAATCCAAGAGAATGCATAATAACCAATGGAGACTAGTTTTGTCATGTTCGGTTAGGGACCCTTGCCGTTTTCTAAAGTTACGTACTGGTAAGAAACGTTTCAGAATTACGATGCATTTCGTCTCGTAAAAAAACATTAAAAACTTAAACGTTGCTGTTAAGTTAATAAAAATATCGCACGGGACACTACTGAATATTTTAATAATATTTTTACCCGAGAGTTTCGAAAGTCGTTAAACACGCGTCATTAAATACTAGTGATAAGAATTGACGGGAGGTCTAAAAGTAGGGGTTCTGAAAGTTTCGCGCGGAGGAAACACATTCGTCACAGGTTGCTCTCGCCCAATCCGATGTCCCGATCCTTCCACCCTTTCCGTGTATTCCACCACTGGTATAACGACGAAAATGTAATACTTTCCCTGTAAGTCGTATGAAACGCTACTCGCTTATTAGGAATAACAAATGGAGTGGAGTTGTGGTAATGTCTTTGCTTCCACTTTAATGCTGAGCGGAGTTGGTAGAGTAATCTTATACTCTACACAAGTTCCTAACGTTTCCCGGCAACCCATCAACTGTTCGTTTAAAATCCCTCATCCGATTCACGACTACTATCGGATTTTTTTATTATAGACTCCTGACTTCTAATAGCTGTGGAGAGTACAACAAAAATCGCAGAAAAACTCAAGTTACCACCATTCGATTTGTCATTTTGTTTTGCATATACACAAGGGAAAAAATTGGTTTTATGAATGAATATTAATTTTTTTAAACGGGAAATGTTTCAAAAAGCGTGATATTTTTACGGTTTTTGTCGATACATCGACTTCACTATTTTTTATAAAATAGACTAAGAGTGACAAAAATAATTCTTATTCATCGAAGGATTACTGCCATATTTGTGACATTTATTAATTTCAGGCCTCTGCATGCAAATTATGAGTTATTATTTTGTTTCCAAAACACTGCTAAAATCGATCAGACACATTATTAAGGAATAAAATTTATACTGTCGCACTCAGAAAAATACCACGATCACATTGCAATTGAATTAAATCGTTTAAAACTATTTACTCAGCCTCCATCAAGTGATAAATAAAACCATGTTTTGAATAATCGGCCAGCG